>JAFIRS010003308.1:0-143695 GCA_018342105.1 Gonioctena quinquepunctata | reverse complement strand
AATGGGGATGCCCCAAAAACATAGAAATTTCTACACTGAATGTTTTTTTTTTAATGGAGAAATACCAAATTTTCCCAAAATAAAAATAACCCCAACCCTTTTAACATATAAACAATATTATTTTTAATGTTTAAATTTCCCTATGAGGAGAAGCCCCCAAAACCCCCCCCTGCTACTTGTGGACTTTTGCCCCAAATAATTTTTTGTATTTTTTGAAATTTTGGAAGCTTTTTATGCAACTGACATCGTCCGCATTGAATTCATCCTTATTTTTTGAAAAACCCAGATTTGAATAAAGATCTTTACACCCCCGAAATTTGTCATTAGAATAGATCTCCTATGGTTTATAAAAACCGTCATACCAAGTATGTTGAAAGTTTACCGATGGGTAAATTTTTGGGTTTTTTGTTCAAAAGCTCCCACCTTTTCCCAATTTTTTTGAAGAATTGATTCCCCAAACCCAACTTTAAAAAAAAGCTTTAAGGAAAAGACTGTAGGGAAAAAATATGATTTTTTCCCACCTTATAAAAAACACTCACTGAATTTGAGAAATTTCCCGAAAATTTGTTTTCCCCCCTAAAGATTTTTCTAACATCTGTTTTCAAACGATTTCCAAATTTTATAAGAGACACCCCCACCCATTTCCAGTAGAGGGGGACTGGAAGGGTAAACGCACTTGAGCATCAACACCCCTATAAAACTGCAGTTAAATTTTAGCTTTTCAAGGATGAACCCCCTCCCCGTTTGGGAGAGAAAGGGATTCATGAAGGTCAACTACACAGAATATGTATGCCTACACCACAACATTATCAACCAAAAAACAAACATCGGGGGACCAAATCTTTGGTTGCCAAAAATCCCAAAATTCCAAACTCAAATCTCAAAGTAAAAATTTAATTTTAAAGGAATCTCGGTCATATTCAAGTCCCCGAACCCCAAAGTCGACCAAACCCAAATAAAAACTAAAATGAAAATCTCAAAGTAAAATTTTCTAAATCAAACACAAAATTCGAAAACCCGTAACTATTAAACCCCCCGTGACGTCATAGTGGGGCCAAAACCCGGGTTTAAATCCCCCATTTCTACAAATGCTTTTTTAGAAAACCCTTAAAGTTTAAAAACAAAAAAGTTATTTCTGAATCATTTTTAATAAAACCCAGAACCCTAAAAGGGTTTCCATTCAAAACCCACCAAATGTAGTATTTGAAAAGTTGTGAATTTTTAAATCATGTAATGAGAATTAAATTCCAATAAAAAAAAATTAGACCCCTATGCTTCCACGGGGAATTAGCCGTTTGGCCCCGTTTTTCCCCGATATTTTTCCATATCTACTGAAAAAGGCAAAAAACCCTTTTGGGAAACAAATAGTCGACCTTTGAGTTCAAAGATCTTAGAGGCAAAATATTTAATTACAAATTAGGCTCTCCAGTTTCTAGTAAACGGTGTCCTGACATCAGTGAGTTTCCAAAAAGGGAATATGTTCTAAAGAATATCGACCAGCAGGTTGACATGTCAGATTAGAAGTAAATTTTAAATAATTATTTATTCTCAGCGGCACATAATAAAAGTAACGGTTAGTTGAGAAGTAAATTCATAAGGCTTAACTTTTACAGAAAACAATTCAATTATGTTGAACCTCAAAAAATAAGTTAAGATAGAAATTCATTTTTCTTTTATATGTATTCCTATTCATGAAACAGTCTTATTTGAAAATGAGAGATTTCATAAACTTTATATTTCATCATCATTCAATCATTCAGGTGATTTTTGTAATATAACTGATGGTCTTAAGTATAAAAATAATTAAATGTTTTCTGAAAATAAATCTACGATTCAATTGATATTATTCCAGGATTCTCTCGAGATTCGTAATCCTATCGGAGCATTCCGAAACAAAAACAAAATTATCGGAGTTTATATGACCATAGGCAATATCCCTCCCTGGCAGCGTTCTCGAGAGGAAAATATTCAACTTGTTGCACTGATGTTCGAAATGGACGTTAAAAAATGTGGTTTGGGCGTGGCATTTGAAGTCATTATAAATGATATGAAAAAATTTGTGCCATTTTGGAGCCGCCATCTTGAATCCTTCAATTTTGACAGAATAATCATAATCTCCGACCCCAAAAAACCCTCACATACCAATTTTGAATAGAATCGGACCATAATCAGAAAAATCGTCCACCATTTTGGAGCCGCCATCTTGAATTTTTCAATTTTCACAAAAGAATCATAATATTCGACCTCAAAAACCCCCACATACCAATTTTGAATAGAATTGGACCATAATCACAAAACCCTTTCACCATTTTGGAGACGCCATTTCGAATTTTTCAATTTTGACAAAAGAATCATAATCTCCGACCACGAAAACCCTCAGATACCAATTTTGAAGATAATCAATATTCTGTAAGTATTGAATGAATGTGATTTTTTTGTGGAGGAACAACGTTTCTTGAAATGTTTTTTTGGGTAGCCTTCCACAGTCTGAAAATGAAAATATAATCAGGAAAATCTATACAAGTGTAGAAAGGGCAAACTAATCAGTTCACCCCGATAAGTTACTGCGTTCACCAAATTATATTTCCCATAGAAAAATGATTCAATTTGTCAGTAACTTGTCGTGTCCTGAATATGACTATAAAAAAATAGTAAAAATTCAAAAGGTACTTCTCTATACAGTTTTTGGCGTTTCGGGGACTATATCTGCCCCCGTTCTCAAAATCTCCTTTAGTTGTTTGAATAATTTGGATTTTTCTTGCAGTCTTTTTCGCTTTTTCAATGTTCGAAAAGATAGAAATATTGAAGTCTGTCATATTTATATTTTCATTGATGTTTGCTCTTTACTTCATATTCAACTTGGAGTATCCCAGTAAAATTGGAGCTACACTGGAAATGGGACAACGGTACCATATGAAAATTCACCCAGCTAGTGGGGGAAGTCCAAGAAAACAAAAAATAAAGTTTTGAATTTAATGAAGAAGATCGATGTGTAGGACCCACGACTGTTATATTTATTGTATTGAATGTATGTATTGTTGTTTTTTTTTATATAGCATCAGAGTTTTATTTTGAGGGTCAACTTTCAGGAATGTTGGAATGAAAGTTCCCTGGTTGTTTTTTTTTATATCTGTACAAGAGCCAAACTGTGTTAGATAAAATATAATGAATACGTTTCAGTTATAATATAATAAAGATTGAGATTAACAATCATTGAATTATTTATTTTATTATTTTCATCGCTACACTCCAAAAAACTGAAAATAAGAGTTTTGAACTTGAGATCGAAGTATAAGGCCCACGACTGTTATAATTATTGTATGCAGGTTAACATATGAGTTGGTTTTTTCTCAGAAACAGGTTTTTATTCTGTGGGACAACTATCAGAAATGTTGAAATGAAAGTTTCCTTGTTGAGTTATTTTTTTTTCATTTCTATACAAGTGTCAAACTGTGTTATATAAAGTATAATGATTGCCTTTTAGTTTTAATGTAATAAGTGATTGAGATTAACAACCATTACATTATTTATTTTATTATTTCATGGTTTCACTCCAAGAAAACTGAAAATAAGAGTTTTGATTTTGAGATCGATGTATAGGGCCCACGACTGTTATATTCAATGTATTATATGTAGGTTAATATATGAGTTGTTTTTTCCTTAGGAACAGATTTTTATTTGGCGGTACAACTTTTAGAAATGATGAAAGGAAAGTTTCCTTGTTGAGTTATTTTATTTTTATAAACAGTTCAACTATATTAGATATTTTATAATGAAAGAGTTATTATATGAAAAATAATTGAGATTAACAATCATTAAATTATTTATTTTATTATTTTTATCGTTTCATTCATGGCCTTTTTCTCCATTTTCCAGGTGAAATGCCAGGAAAATGTATGCCCATTACTACATTCGTGAAAAAACATTTAATAACTTCTGTGAAAATTCATGAAATAATTTCTGTAAAAATACAGAATATTGGTTGAACTACATTCGTAAAAATACAAAACATCCATGAAATCATATCTGTGAAACTACATTCATGAAAACACAAAACATTCTAGAAATTACATTTGTCAAAATACAGAAAAATTTTTTACTACATCTGTGAAAATACAGAAATATGGAAATTGCAATTGCCAAAATACAGAAAATCTGTTGAAATACATTCGTGAAAAGACAAAACATTCAAGAAATTATATCTGTAAAAGTCAATAATGTTTATAAAATTACATGTGCGGAAACACAACAAATTAATTAAAAACTTCTGTGAAAATGCATTTGTAGAAATACATGAAATAACTGAAACTACATAGCTTTAAATACAGAGAATTTGTGAAAAATCATCATGATGATTACACGAAAAGAGAAGAAATTGCAATGGTAATTTCACAGTTGTGAAAATACAAATATTGAGTCGAAAGATTCACTTGAGAATGTATTCGATTTTACATAATGCATTGTAAAAATTCTGATAATTTCTGGTGAAACTGAAATCACAGGACCACTTTAATCTCTACAGTAAATTTGTAAAATTCACACAACCAGTGGAAAATTTACCACGAAAATCGTTGGTTACATGTAACCAACGATTTTCGTGGTAATTTTACAGAATCTCTTCTCTCTGTGCAGGGAAAAATGAGAAAGAATTGAACCAAGATTCTTCAAATATTCAGTAGGTTCGTGATTTGACTGAGGTAGGGTAGCGATTAGCTTTTCCGCAATATTGATAAAATATTCAATGAATTCAAATTCCCATTTAAAGGAACTCTTTTTTTTTCAAGTGGTTGCTGTTACACTTGAAATTGATCAGTCTCCAGGAGTCCCTGCTAATATTCGACGAATTTTCCAAAGAAGTTTCTTACCATAATCTTTTGGTATCCTTGATGGAATTCCTATAATTTTTACGTAAGAGTTTCCAAGCATCCAATATCACCCGATCTTCTGTGACATTGTATATCAATTACACATTAGAGAGTGCTCGACGCATGTTAGATAATTCTTCATTGAACCACCAGTCAGGCGATTTTTGTTCAATGCTATCCCTGATAATAGTTTTTTGTTTTTATATATGAATTCAACATATTCATAAAGAAGTCAGTCCCGGTGTTAGGGTCCTTAGTCAAAAAAATAAACCAACAAAATTTTTCAATGCAAAATGCAATATATATATATATATATATATAAATATATATATATATATATTTCAAGTGGTAATTCTATTACATTTCCAACGTTTCGACTGTGACCACAGTCTTCTTCGGGAATTTTTTCGGGGCTAAGAATATTAACGAATAGAACTGAATCACTTTTTTGAAAAACAATGACAAACGACCACAAATACCATTGTGTGCGAGAAAGTTTTGTTTGTGGGACACACACACACACACATATATATATATATATATATATATATATATATATATATAATATATATATATATATATATATATATATATATATATATATATATATATTATTATGATGCTAATTATTGCTAGTATTTTGATCTTATTATTTTTAATAGTAACTTTTTTTTATTAATACCTAGTCACCATAATAAAATATTTGCCATTTGTTATAATAAGTTTGATTAATTGATTCATTTTCATTTGAAGATTTTGAAAAGAAATACCTATCATAACAGTAATAAAATATCCGGCTATGTTGCTTACTCTTTTTCAAATACTCTCTCACCTGATCCCAGCTCAGTCGGTACGCCTATGGAAACATGATTCAGTGGTGCCATCTAGTAGCTTTGATTGAAGTCAATGTTCAAAATACGGTTTTATGAAAATTTCAGGTCGTAATGTGATCAACAGATGAGTAATGAATGCAGAAAATAGTCAAGTAATTATTCTTTTATTAAATCAAAAACTTAAATGTACCTATCCTGCGAAACTCAACTTATGAGTAGTGTTTTTGTCAAAACAGTGATCTGTGATAAGTGAAATTCTTTGCTAATGTGCAAATCAAGTGACCTTAAAAAATTATAATTGTAGGTTATATTAAATTATACGAACAAAACCAGAAATACTGTTCAATAACAGTGAAAAGTGTAATAAAATGACTTCAAATAAGTGTCTGCCAGAATACGTTCACTCGTTTACAAAAGTGCCTGTCTGTGATCTGTTAACTCATGCTTCTCTTCAGTCCTAGAGGTGTCCTTGGCTAGTGGAATCTGCTGCTACTGTGTCCAGACCCTTTTCTCTTGTTGGACGATTCCGGGATATGGATATTGCTGTGTCCTGCAGGTAAGAAGTTTTTCCTAGGTAATTTTCAAGGGTTATCGTACTCGTTCTGTACTCAAAACTTTATATTTAATCATTTTTCATCAAAATGTTCTGACATGTCACTATCATGTTTTCTTCCGATTTGATTTTAGCATACAGGATGTTCCAACTTGAATATTATTGAGATTCATTCACTTGAGTTTATTCATGAATTTTGATTTATATATTTTTTTTATAGGTTGTGCAAATCAAATGAATTGTTGGCAACATACTTATGACAATAGAAAAGCTCCACTGCTGAACTCTTGAGACATCTGCGTCAACTAGAAAATGGTACAAGGTTTCAGAAAAGCAAAATGTACAGAAAAATTGCAAAACAAACATAGCAGGTATTTATGTGATATATAAGTATCATTATATCACTTTTTATTCTTTTTACATTGAACAAATATTTCTTATCAAAACAATATATATATATATATATATATATATATATATATATATATATATATATATATATACAGTGAGACCCATTTAAAATGGAACCACCCCTGTAGAATACGCATTTTGCAATCATTCTCAAAAAAATTTTTTTTCGAATATTGAGCATCAAAAACTGTATCTTGACACAAATTTTCATAACTATAGTTTTATTTCCAAGGCACTCTATGGTTATTTTTCTTCGTCAAAAACGGCAAAAGTTTATTAGGCAATTTTTGTTTTGAAATTCGACTATACCACTCGAATCGTAGTCGTTGTTAATGAAAACCATGGAAATTTCATGAAGAAATATTGGTTAGCAACGAAGTTACAACAACTTTAATTTTGGAAACAAAGTATTTGATTATAATTTTTATTTAGATTATAGACATATTTGAAATCTGGCAACACTGTCGATAGAAAGAAGAACACCAGTGAATTTGTACAGCGGAAATCCGAAGTCAATAGCTCATTCCGTTCTACAGTTATAACTCCTGAAAGTATGGTAATGTAAGCGATTTGTGGTGGAAGCGATTTTGTGTTAAAAATCTGACTATGCCACTGGATTCGTAAATCATATTCCCTTAAAATCATTTATTTAAGTTCAGGTTATAAGTGTATTCGAAAATAACAGAAAATTGAAAATTCATTTTTAAGTTATGCAGTCTTCCATAGACGATAAAAACGAAATGAACCGAATCAAGTTTTAAAGTATCAAAATTATTTATTCAATAATAAAACAGAAAGCAGGACAAAAAATGTTCCTTTTAAATTCTGCAGAACTCAACTAAAACAAGCTTTTAGAGAAGGCATCAATAATTTGAGGAAAGCTGAACTAATACATTAGGCATAGGTATTGTACTAAATCAATAGTAGGCTGTGATTTAGTACACCACAAATCGCTCATATTACCATAGTTCCAGGAGTTATAACTGTAGAACGGAATGAGCTATTGACTTCGGATTTTCGCTGTAGAAATTCACTGGTGTTCTACTTCGTATTGGCAGTGTTGCCAGATTTTAAATATGTCTATAATCTTAATAAAAATTATAATCAAATACTTTGTTTCCAAAATCAAAGTTGTTGTAATTTCGTTGTTAACCAATATTTTTCTGTGAAATTTTCATGGTTCCCATTCATAACGACTACAAATCCAATGGTGTAGTCAAATTTGGAAACAAAAATTTCCTAATGAATTTTTGTCATTTTTTACAAAAAAAAAACATGGAATGCCTTGGAAATGAAACTAAAGTTATGAAAATTTGTGTCAAAATACAGTTTTTGATGCCTAATATTTGAAAAAATATTTTTGAGATTGACTGAAAAATTCGTATTCTACAGGGGTGGTTCCATTTTAAATGGGTCACACTGTATATATATATATATATATATATATATATATATATATATATATATATAATGAAATATTTTTTTTTATTGACGTACCAAAAATCTAATCTAGACTGTCATGTTTTGAATGGGACACCCGGTATATCTTTTCCGCCCTCTTCCATGAACCGACACCAACAAGCCTCCTCATCTCTCCAGACGTATGGTTTTCACATTAAATCTGGAAATCCCTTTTTAATGATTTCCTCTGGGCGGACGACGTTTTGAGAGCCGCTAATGCATTTCAATACGGAGAAATGTGCGTGGTAAGCAAGAAATAAACGACGGACGGTTAAATTGTGCGTTCCAGATATTCGGAAAATGTCGGAAAAATGGGAAATCTCTCTCATCTCCACAGTCATAAACCATTCGACTATCTGCGGGAATAACGTCGACGGTTTTTCTGTCCTTTTGCCCCGCTAACTGACAGTTTTGCACCGATAGAGAAGAGCTGATGGCAGGTGAATTTCATTAGGGCGCGATGGTGTTTCGTGAAGATGGATGAAATTGAATTAGGTCAATCAACGTATAGGGAGTGGCAGAATTCAAGGATTATTCTGTTCAGCAAAAATCCTCCATATTTTTCATCGAATATTGATTTGGTGTTACTGGAATTATAGTTTGCAAATTCAGAAGTGTAAGGAAATCAGCTTAAATCGACTATGAATATTTGATGTCTCTAAAAGTTTAATATGGTAGGTAGGTAAGCTTTTTTGTCTGAAATGGAACATTTTGTCGACAAAGTCAATCACTTCTACAATACAGTACATAGTTCACAAAATAAATGTTCAAATATAAATAAAAATTGATAAAATGAATTGTTTTTAGAGAAACATGCACAAATAGAACATATTAAAAATCAACGGAATATAAATATTATGACAGAACCACCTGTATTCTTAAACTTGATAAAAAATTTCAGTTGAGTCACAACATGTCATAGAAGGACTAAAATTCATATTCGAAATATTCGTTTATACTATAGAATCCTTTTCCCATTAAGAGGTTTTTAACAGATTTCCTGAACTGCTTCAAACCATTTATTACTGTTATTTGATTTGGTACGTGGTTGTAAATTTGTTTACTCCTATAGATTGATGATTGTCTCGTCAAAGAAGAAACAGGAAACGGAAGGGCAAGTTGTTTTTCGTTGCGAGTATGTCTTATCCTGTTTACGTTTATGAACTTTTCTCTATATTTATGGAGCAAACATGCCGTTTCTGGGATGAAAATTTCGTAAAGTGTTGATATTTTATTGTCCGGAAAAACTGGTCTACATGATTCTCGCATTTTTATCTTGAATATAAATCTCAAAGCTCGCTTTTGGAGGACGACTACACTTTGCAAGAGAGCCTGGCTACCAGAACCCCAAAATGGAATGCCATAACGCAGATGAGATTCAATAAATGAGTAGTACGCCATTATTGAAGCTGACCGACCAAGTTCGCGGGATATTACATTGATAGCGAAGCAGCCAGAGGATAATTTTTCTTTAAGTGCTGTTATATGGTAGTCATACTTTGAATTGGTATCAATGTGAACACCGAGGAATGTTGTGACAGGTTTGCTTACAATGAGCTGATTCCCCAATGTAATTTGTTCGATATTCACTTTGAATATGACTAAATTTGTTTTTGAAATATTCAAAGTCAGCTTATTTGCACCAATTTCGTTTTTGTCTAATATGTGTGGAAATAGACCTGACCAAAGCAGTATGATCTTCATTGTTTCAAAGAATTGTGGTATCGTCAGCGAACAATGTTAGGTGACCAGAGATATCGAGGATAGATATATCGTTAATGCAAAGCAAAAATAGTATTGGACCTAGAACAGACCCCTGGGGGACTCCACGTACAATCCTCCCCTTTTCAGAGGTATTTCCACCCACTGATATTATTTGGTTCGTGTCCGTAAGATATGATCTGAACCATTCCAAAGCTGTACCCCTAAAACCACATTAGGAAGAGTTTATATGTTACATACATTCAAAACTAACCCAGAGGAATATGCAGTAACATTATCGAAGGAGCAATAAATGAAATCTCCAATTATATTATTAATGTTTTTCGTGAAGGTATTTCAATTATCCTTTTGTCAACCTTTTTATTGAATGTATTTCATTCATGATCATTTTGAGTGAATATATTGTGTTAATTTATCTAACAATTTCACACCAAAATGTATTCAGTTTCTTCATTACAAGCTTTCATTTAGTCTCACCGGTCCTGGTGTATGTCTGTCTGTAATCAAATTTTGCAAATTAAATTTGACCCACTACTAGTTGACCGATTAACAAAAAATCCGGCAGGTGCTCATAGTTCCCGAAACAATGCAATATGGAATTTTTGTTAGAGAAAAAAAAAAAGGGGAAGGGGTTTGGTTAAAAGGAAATTTTAAAGAAAATGGCGGCTCTAAGATGGCGGTCGAGATTTGTGAATATGGTCCAATTCTATTCAAAATTGGTATGTGGGGGTTTTCGGGGTCGGAGATTATCTATTTTCATTCAAAATTCACAAATTCAAGATGATGGCTCCAAGATGGCGAACGAGCTTGGTAATTATGGTCCGATTCGATTCAAAATTGGTATGTGTATGCTGTATGGGGTCGGCTTCAGAATAGCCCCGGGGTAAATCCTGCCTGTCGTAAGAGGCGACTAAAAGGATAACCGTAGGTGGAAGATGGTCTCATCGCCCGGTGAAATACCACCATATCGACTTTGTGTGCTGTGAAATGGATCATTCCATGTTTCAGTGTTCGGTCGATACTTTCCGGTCTCCCTCTTTCCTTTTCCCCAATTCCTCCTTTATTTTCAGCTAATAGTAATAATGATGAAGTCTCCTAGAGTAAAACACTCCGGAAGTAAAATACCTCTCCATTCGGATTTCCGGGCGAGAGGTACTCGAGGGGACTCAACATTAAAGATTTATTTTTGCAACATCCGTGGACTCAACAAGAACATCAATGACGTCCACCATCACCTACAGACGGAAAAACCGGATATTCTGGCTCTAACACAAGTGAACTCGTCCACCAACAAGGTCCATATGCTTTGTCCTGGTTACGAACTCCATTCTCGATTCAGGTTCAAAGGTGGAGTCTGCCTTTACGCTAAGGCTAACCTTTCATGCCAGCGTGAAGAGAGTTTGGAACCGAAAGACTTTGATGTGATGTGGTTTAAGCTATCTGATACCAAAGTGACTAAGTTCCTCTGCTGCCTTTACCTATCACCTAATGAACCTTCATATAATAACCTCTTTGAGTTTTTATCACTCAAACTGGACTACATTCAGGAAAACCATCCAACAGCTGAAACCATAATCATGGTGGACTTTAATGTACATAATGCTGCCTGGCTCAAATTCTCTAACAAAACAGATGATGCAGGTCGTCAAGCCGAGGCCTTCGCCATCACTCATGGTCTAGAACAACTGGTCGAGCTACCAACCCGCATCCCTGATGTCAACAACCAGTCTGCCAATACACTAGATCTTTTCCTCACCACCAATCCTGACCCGTATAGAATAGAAGTTTGTGCCCCACTTGGAAACTCTGATCACACCCTCATCTCCACAACATGCTCTTTCCATTTACCATCGAGCAGCACAATACCACCCCGTCTCATGTGGCATTACAATTCGGCCGACTGGGAAGGTCTTCGTATGTTTTTCTCAGCGTTTCCATGGAAGAGAGTTTGTTTCTCTTCAGTAGATCCAACACGATGTGCTGAGACAATTTCTGAAATCATCATGTTGGGGATGCAAACTTACATACCGAATACCGAAAGAAGAACATCATCCGATAAGACCTGGTTTAACAGAAACTGCTCTAGAGCTGTGGCTTCCAAACAGGCAGCATACCATCGATGGCAAAAAATCCGGGACCTGAGACCAGAGCAGCATACGTTGAGGCTAGAGGCATATGCAAAGAGACAATAGAATGTTCAAAAGATGCTCATAATGCCAAAATAAGATCAAAACTTGTTGAATGTCCCAACGGATCCCGTTCATTTTGGTCTTTCGCCAAAGCTGTGGGAAGAAACTTCACTTCCAGCTCTTTTCCTCCCCTAACCAAAGAAGATGGAACACTAGCAACGACTGCCCAGGAAAAAGCCAATATCTTTGCGCACCTATTTGCTGGAAATTCTACTCTGGATTCTTCAGGAAAACAACCCCCGAACATTACACCTATTGACAGTCACATGCCCGAGATCACCTTTCGCCAACGTACTATCAGAAAGATTTTGCTGGGTCTCAACACCAACAAAGCCTGTGGATCTGACGGAATCCCGCCGATTGTTCTCAAGAAATGTGCCCCCGAACTAACACCTGTTCTTTGCAAGTTGTTCAACCACTCTTACAATTTGGGAGTATTTCCGTCCAATTGGAAAATTGCAAGAGTACAGCCAGTCCCTAAAAAAGGCAAAAAGACCCTACCTAGCAACTACAGACCTATCGCACTGCTATCTATTATTTCGAAGGTTATGGAAAAAGCCATCAACATCGAGCTCATGAAATATCTGGAAGACTCAGGAATTATCAATGATAGGCAATATGGCTTTCGCCATCAGAGATCAACTAGTGACCTGCTCGCATACGTCTCACATATATGGCAGCTATCTATTGAAAAGTATGGAGAAAATTTAGCTGTGGCATTAGATATCTCCAAGGCGTTCGATCGAGTTTGGCACCAGGGACTCCTCGCCAAGCTTCCATCTTATGGCTTGCCCCCTCAGCTGTGTTCTCTGCTTGCTAGTTTTCTCTCAAACAGGTCTCTCCATGTAGTGGTCGATGGAGTTTCATCTGACACTCTACTCATAAATGCTGGTGTTCCGCAAGGATCCATTCTAGCACCAACACTATTTTTACTTCACATCAACGACGTGTTGAAATCAACTTCATGTCCCGTACACAGCTTTGCCGATGATAGTACCCTCCATACCGCATTCTCTTCCAGGGCCCCTATATCAGCCCGTGAAACCAGAAATGAACGAGGAAGAAATGTTAACAATATAAATATGGACTTAGCAACAATTCTCGAATGGGGATCCAATAACTTGGTAGAATTCAATGCAAACAAAACACAAGCATGTCTTTTCTCTAGAAAAGCCGATCTCACTGTGCCTAACATAACTTTGTCAGGAGTAACCATACCACTGAAGTCATCCATATCGATGCTTGGTATTACTATCAGCAATAACATTTCCTGGGAAAATCACGTGAGGTCCATTGCCAAAAGTGCATCCCAAAAACTTGGTTTTTTGTTTCGTGCCAAGAGCTATTTCACCTCCAGTCAGCTGCTTATGATCTATAAGGCACAGATCCGACCTGTCCTGGAATACTGTTCCCATATTTGGAGTGCGGCACCTAAACATATCCTGAAGCTATTGGATTCTGTCCAAAAAAGGGCAATTGTCTCGTCGGTGATGCCTCGCTTACAAACTCGCTCACTTGTCTGGAACACCGTAGAAAAGTTGGTGATTTGTCTCTATTTTATAGATATTTTCATGGGCGATGCTCTTCTGAAATATCAACAATCGTTCCTCCTTTGGCAGTCTCTTCGAGATTAACCCGTCAAGTTCAGTCTTCACACCCCTTCGTGGTCACTTTGGAGACCTGCAGAACATCATTTTCCAAAGACTCATTCATCCAACGAACTGCGATGCTTTGGAACTCATTGCCTAGGGAGGTGTTCCCCGAGGCATACAACCTCCAGAAATTTAAGAAGAACACCAACTCCTACCTTCTTTCCCTTGGTTCCCACGATGTTCTCTGAACATTACAGGATATCCCTTTTCGTGGGAACTAGAACATATAAAAAAAAAAAAAAAATGTGGGGGTTTTAGGGGTCAAAATTCAAAAGATCAGAATGGCGGCTTCGAAATGGCGAATGATCTCTGTGATTATGGTCCGATTCTATTCAAAATTGGTATGTGGAGGACTCCGGAGTCGGAGATTATGAATTTATTGTCAAAATTTATGAATTCAAGATGGCGGCTCCAAGATGGTGGACAAGTTTTGTGATAATAAACCGTTTCTATTCGAAATTGGTATGTCGGGGTCGTAGATTATGAATTCTGTCAAAAATCATTGATTTTTCATCAGAATTCATAAATTGAAGATGGCAGCTCCAGGATGGCGGACGAGTTAATCTTTAGATGGTCTCCTCATTAACAAAAATGCATAGATTAAGGCGTACTAACTAAAAAGCACAAAATAAAATAATTAATAAAATAAAAAAATTTTAAAGACAAGCTCCTATTCAAATGCGCTAAGAAGTATATAATAATTGCTTTGGATGTGCGACGTAGGTTATTCCTTGAGTTATAGATTCAAAAGCCGCTTTTGTATTCAAACTGAAAACACAAGCTCTTGAATCTATAACTCAGGGCTACGTCGTAGCGCATTTGAATAAAAGATTGTATTCAAAAACGTTTTTTCTATTAATGATTTTATTTTTGTGTAATTCCATATTATCTTCAATGAATTTGATGATAGAATTCACTACTGCATATATTGCGAAGTGAGTATTGAGTTACCCATCGAATACCTTGTCGTTCATATATATTTGAGATAAAAAAGAAAATGTTTTCCCTTTTTTCTATCTTGTCTTTCGTATTATCACTGTGAAGGAATACATATCATTATTATTGCCACATAAGACTCACCAATACTTCAACAGCGCTTGGATATTTCTCTCAGTTCACTACGATCACTATTTCGTCGTGAATGGATGAGGGGCAAACAAAATTGATTAAAGTGAAAGAAAAATGTTTCATGGAATATCCGAACGAAAAATTATTTTGTGGTAATAATGAACAGCTTTGTGCATAAAATATGGGATAACTCAAAAAAAAACTAAAAAAGTTATAATATTTTTTGAAACTCTCTGTAATAGCTTTTCATGTGATGAACAATATTATGACAAAGATCGATGAAAAAAATGAGGGTAAATGGCACCAAAAAATGTACTGCGTTTCCGTTCATTTGGTTACCCAATACATGTAGCGTACTTCCTACATAAACTCAACAATAAAATGAGATTATAGTCAAAAATAAAATAAAAAAACACGCTTATATAGCAATAACGATTGAAAAGTTGAAAATAATAAGAATACATTTATTGGCGCGAGGTGCTTGATTTCAGTTATCTTAATATAATTATGGAAAGTAATTAATTAACTTTTTTACATCAGAGAAAATTTTGTGATCAATGAATTTATTTTAATTATTCTCAACTTCTCAGTCCGCATTGCTTTAAAATCGTGTTTTTTGGTTCATTCAAACTATAATCTTATTTTTAACCGACGAAAAAAAGGTTCTCTAGTCGACGCATACACGCATAGCTTTTTACAGAGTAATGCTTGTTGTTTGTTGAAGTTTGAGGTTATTTTTGAGATGGAACTTGGTTTGATAGATTTCTCCGATCACCTGAAAACTTCGGACCATTCCCGATGTATCACCGAGGGAGAAGCAGTTCCAAACAAAGGACATATAATTTTATGTGGAAGGATGAACTCTCATCATGACAATATCAAAATGCCTTCAGACTAAAGCTCTCTCTTCAGAACCACATCAGATAGATGGAATCTTCATCATTCAAGATGGAAGAGGCTTGATTGATACATTTCATTCAAATAGTGGGAAATGCGAGTACATATCAGCTGTGTTGATATATTTAACAAGGTATCAATATTTGAATTGCCCAATCGTGATTCTTTTTCCTAATAGCTTTTGTCCTTGACCGTCCTTTTATTTTTGGGGGGAAATCTATTAAAACTTAATTTTTTTTTTGCCATACATAGTGCATCCTGGAACTGAACAACATGAGTTGTATTTCCCCATGTTCGGCAGAGACTATCACCAGAAAAAAACTCACGTACAGGAACTAGAAATCCAATAGTATGGAAATAATCGAGGTTAATTGGCAGAATGAAGTCAGATCCACAATTAATCGCAAATTGTGTGAGAGAATGCTTGCTTATACTCTCATGTACGAGCAAGCGTTAACTCTGCCTTGTGGCTGTAGGATTACTGAATTGTAACAACCTAGATGTAACCTCTCTGTAGCCAATAGAATCATTTATTATCATTATTATTATTATTATGTCTCGTCCAAAAGCACGGGAAATATTTGTAAACAAATTTTGTCCGTGATTTTCGAGTTCTTAAGAAGGCCGGTAGGGGGCGAATCGCTTATTTTCTATCGCCAATAGATGAATACATGAAACTCGAGTAGCTTTCCTCAAATTCGATCACTGTTATTCCCATGCTATAAAGATGTAAGAGTTTATTCTAGGAACAATTTCCATCCAACATACGGAATCTTAGAGTGAGCGGAATTTTTTTATTGCACTAATGTGACGCCCAAAGTATTCTCCTAGATTCCATATAAAGCATTTCATGTATACAAAAGCATTGTTTCATTTCAGGGAATTTCATAAAGAGCAAAAACATGTAACGTTGTGACATCATTTCTTTGCCAAGTCTTTGAAAAGGGAACGGATTACATTCACATTACAGTTGATCCACATTCACAGTGGACTTTATCTTGGAAAATAAATAAAAAGTACAAGTTTAGTTAGCGAGGAAAATATTCGTGAAATGAACAGAAAGTACAGAAGAATATTGTATTCCTCTTTGTACCCCAAGCATCTGAGTGGGTAGTCCAGAAAAATACGATATATTATTTGCAAAAATTATTGAAAAACACGTGATTTCTCTCAAAAACGAAGAAAATATTTTTCAATTGGAATGTATACGAATCGAAAGGCAATGTGAGGATTGGAATGATTAAAATATCAAATTTGTTTCTCCATTCCAATTATATTCACCATGAGAATTCTGTGACAATTTATTGTTGATGGAATAGATGCATTGCGTATTGATTATCACAGCAGAGGCGTTTCTACTTGTGCAGAGTGAGGATGCGGGGAACTGGGTTTGGGAGTTGGGAAATAACACTGTATTGTATCGAGCTGAAGCGCTAGAGACTCGAATTGAAGTACGAGTTATGAATTTGTATCGAACCATCTTGAGAGAGTAATTAACTGAACACACTCGAATGATGCCGACAGACTGTGAACTGAACGACGTCTGCCAAGTTTTGATCTCATATCTTCGGAACTCTGGAAACCATGGCGTGAATATATATATATATATATATATATATATATATATATATATATATATATATATATATATATATATATATATATATATTCACGCCATGGTTTCCAGAGTTCCGAAGATATAAGAT
Source organism: Gonioctena quinquepunctata (assembly GCA_018342105.1). Lineage (NCBI taxonomy): Eukaryota > Metazoa > Arthropoda > Insecta > Coleoptera > Chrysomelidae > Gonioctena > Gonioctena quinquepunctata. Next base: position 126,338 of record JAFIRS010003308.1, on the reverse strand, counting down.
CAAAACTTGGCAGACGTCGTTCAGTTCACAGTCTGTCGGCATCATTCGAGTGTATATATATATATATATATATGATATATGTTCATTTTTTGGTTGGGGTTTCTTGTGATCAAAAATGAATTGTTCTGGACATTCCGCCTCTGGCAGGAGGCCTCTTCAATGGAGATTTTTTCTCCTTTCATTGGTTTATTTTCTTGTGATAATTAACAATAAGATCTGGAAGGAAAATCATTTTGAGTTATGGTGAAAATGAAAATAACAGTGGCTGACATGTGCAAGAGGGAAATGTAAAACTAACACTATCAACTAATTGTTGCCAGTACATAGATGATTTCTACTAGCAAATCAGGGGTTGTACAATGGGATCCCCTATTTCTATTACCATTGCCCAAATTATCATGGAACATTTAGCAGAAACGATCCTCAATAAATTAAACTTCAAACTACCCTTTTTCAAACAATATGTTGATGACCGTATCATGGCAGTACCAAGTGAACATTTGAATGAACTCCTCAACGAACTCAACAATTTTCACAAAAAATTTTAATTTACATTTACAAAATCAATTTTCTGGACTTCACTCTGATAAAAAGCAACAACGAAATCATAACAGAATGGTACCATTGTCTATATTAAGACAATGATGGTACTAAAAACCGCCATCTTCCGGCAGATACTTGAATTACAACTCAAACCACTCAATGTCCCAAAAAGAGGGGCGGTTATAAACCTAGCTAACAGAGCCTTCACACTAAGCTGCCCAGCTAAAAGCTAAAAAATAATTAGGTAGGTACCAGGAACCAGTCATTTCAACACTCTCCTCATCAATATAGGGCATTGATTAAACTAAAATGAAATCGTAACCTCAGTAAATATGATAATGATCGTTCTGTGATGTCGGACAATGATAGTGGCGGATTCACTTTCACACACATTTTGCATGATAGACCGGGAGATGGTGACACAAAATATTAGGTCATTTGTACAAGTATGATGGTTCTTCAGGGGTCTAATTACGGAATGACAAAAAAGAAAATGATGGTCATAGCACTGGTACCGGCGGCCCAATCACGTGGGCGTTAATCGAACGTGTGGGATATAACGAGTGTCGAACGATTTGTTCCACAAAAATGCTTGTATTTTCCGATGGTCGTTAAAAAAAGAAGTCGGCAGTATCGTAATGCCATACTTCTCCGGTGTGACTTACAGCCCGCCATACCGACGCGAATACATTAATCTAAAAAAAACAATTCAACCATTTGTACCAATCAATCAAATCTGTCTCGAGAGACGTAAGTATCGCGAGCTAACCCTCCTGCATTCAGTTTGGGCTTCGCTCTTCCTCCCCCCATCAGCAGCACAGGACCTACCTTCCGGTTTAAACTGTGCTACTAAATTAACAGGGGGAATCTGAAATTGAGATACGCCCAATCAGCGCGCTAGGTCAACCCAGCTACCGTTATAGCTCAGCCACGGTAGGGCCGCTTGATACAACAAGCTACTGGCTATGGGATGTCAGTACCCGAGCGGGTTAATGCACCGCTCCCCGCCGAGTCAGCAGGGCATACAGTCACCTCAACCCATAGGTGAAAGACTCCCCCGTCTCTACCGAATTACGGTATTGTTTTCCATTGGGCCCACTATCTAGCCCACGCCCCCCAGAGTCCGACACCATGTGGAGAGGCACCGGCGGTGAAACCGGTGGGGCTATCCTCCTCCCCCTGGGTACCCATGTTAACAAGACTCCTCCTGTCAGCGTTTGATGGGTCACCGCCATATCAGACTTTCGACCTGATATTACTCGTGTAAACGTTTGACGAGTCATCGTTCGTGTGAGAGTTCGCCGAAGCTACTAATCACGCTACCATGTTATTTGGGAGGGGGACCTATGACGTTGCCCAGAGGTGTCTGGGATTGTCTAAGGTTCTCCCGTCCCGTCGGCCTAGTCACACGGTAGGGCTAGGCCCAACAACCATTTGTACCAGGCTAATTTTTGCGCAGCTAATCATCGTCGAGTAGCCATTCACGGAAATCACCTTGCCATACTTTTCCGACGGTTCCCAATGGCCGCCATACCACCGCAAGGGAGTAAAATTTTTTTTTTGCTGAACGATTTGTAGCAGTCTAAAACTTTTTTCAACAGTTCTCTGTATGATCATAAATAGAAGTCTGATCATGCCATACCTGTGGGAGGTGGCGAATATGTACAATATTTTTTCAAAATTCTAAGATCTTATTCGTAATTCGAACGATTTGTACCATTATGGCACTAATTTTTCCTGTAAGTTTGAGGTTTAACGAATATAGATACAAAATTTCAAACACCTAGGTGGCGGCAATCTTGTCTTATAACCAGATGTTATGTCGTATAATATTGTACGGCTACCGCTGCTCGAAATATTTCTCGAATTGTAGAGGTCTTGGGTCATCGTGTTCGTAAGACATAATAAATGGTTTCAAGATTTTATTGGTTGTCGACATGTCAGAGCGAGTGTGGCAGCTCCAGCCCCCTGGTCACGGTGTAGGCTTATTTTTCAACACCAAAAAAAAATATTTTCAGAAAATTATTTTTTTGAGTCTACCACTTTGGATAAGTACAGTGTAATTTTCCCAAAGCATATATTTTTTTCAAGTTTGGAAAATTTGAAATGCCATACTGTTACAATTCATTCCAATTTTTTTTTCATATCTTGCTCGAATGTAGCAGACTTCCGCCCCATAGTTACAGTATGGAATAATTTTTTTTAGGTTGAATTTCATCCAAACGAATCGAATACGATGATGCCATACTGTAACAAATGATTTTATGTCTTGTACCTTGGAAACGTGTCGAAAAACCAAGTTTTTCAAGTATGGCGCCACTTTTTCCCTCTACTAAAAGTATGGCAAATATAATAATGGTCACATTGTATCATATAGTTTCAAAAAATCCAAATGCCATACTGGTACGAATCGTCAAAATTATTTTTTTCAACATCTTGGCTTAAGTCCGACAGTCGTCCGCCCCATGGTTACAATCTGGAATATTTTTTTTTTAAGTAGAAATTACGTTCAAACGAACAGAATACAATGTTTCCTTGATGTAAAAAATGATTTCACGTATTTTACAGTCGTATTTTCAAAACATGTCGAATAAATAAGTTTATCAAGTATGGCAGCACTTTTTCCCCCTACTAGACGTATGGGAAATATTATAAGGGTCACATTTTATCAAATACTTTCCAAAAATCCAAATGCAATACTGGTACGAATAGTTTGCGAAAAAAAAAATTACTCGTTTGCGGCGGTATGGCGGCCATTTGGAACCGTCAGAAAAGTATGGCATGGTGTATTTCGTGAATGGCTACTCGACGATGATGGGCTGTGCAAAAATTAGCCTGGAACAAATAGTTGAATTGTTTTTTTTTATTAATGTATTCGCGTCGGTATGGCGGGCTGTAAGTCGCACCGGAGAAGTATAGCATTACGCTACAGCCTACTTCTTTTTTTATCGACTATCGGAAAATACAAGCATTTTTGTGGAACAAATCGTTCGACACTCGTAATCTATCCGACACGTTCAATTAACGCCCACGCGATTGAGCCGCCGGTACCAGCGCTATGACCATCATTTTCTTTTGCCCTATATTGATGAGGAGAGTGGTGTGATGATTGGTGTCTGGTACCTGCCTAATTATTTTTCAGCTTTCAGTACATTATCTGCATCATTATTAAGTTTCTAGTTTTGTATCCAGTTACTCAATATTTTTTATTCTATTCAGTTAGTTGATTTAGTGCCTCATTATTAAAAGGTTTCTTTCCTGTCAGTTTGTTGCAATCTTACTCTTCAGAACATAATTCTTCCATAAAACTTTACTCGACGCAGTGCCACCTAAGCATGTCCTTCCTCAAACAATTTCGATTCTAAATACACAACTGCGTGGTTTACAGTGCTGCCTTGCATTTTGTGGACAGTGGAAGCCCATGACAAAACTAAGGATTTTTTCATGGTGTACTGTGTTCTACTAGTCGAGCCCTTTCATTCAATATCCATATTGAGGGGGTTGTATTGACTGTCCAAACTCTATGATCCGCTATTTTGTTTTGGACGTCATCTTGGATTTGAAATTTTTTCATGGTGTACTGTATTCTTATAGTCAAGCACTTCCATTTGATATCCATACTGAGGGGGTTGTAAAAAAATTAATCCGCCATTTTGTGGCGGCGACCATCTTGGATTAACAATGATACTAAATACACATAACTGTATTATCATCAGAACTAAAGGTGTTTGACAAATTTCAGTTCAATCGGTCAACAGTAAGGAGCTAAAATTTCAATTACTAGATTTGACCCACACAACACACAAACAAGGAAAGCTAAATAAAACCGTTTAAAAATGTTGAGAATTCAGGAATATTTGACTCATTAATATGATAGAGAATGCGATATTTCATCGTTGAAACATATGATAACCATTCCACAACTTCTCTGTATTCATTGGATTCTGGCTTCTCATAATCATTCTTTCAATGAATGATGTTCGATTCGTTATTTTAGTAACCAAAATATATTATACCCTTCCAAGATGGGTGGCCGCATATTTCAATTTCCTGACGAGGTCCACATCAATATTTATGAAATTCACGCCAGGGGTTAGGTCGTAAAAAAAAATCTATTGCTCGCTTGATTAATGAAGTAGATTGAAACATTCTTGCCTTGGGTATCATACCCAATAAAAATTACACGCATATTTTCCAAGTTGGAAAAACTCGTGAGGTAATGTGGGAAGGCTGAAGCTCATTGAAAATCATACTCGGAATAACCATAGATGAACAGATAGAAACACCGATACAGAAGATTTGAATTGATTTTCAATAGAAAATTCTAAGAAATGTGAAAGTCAAACTTCTATCGCCATACATATCGAATGTTAATCATTTTTTTATGTTAGTTACTCATATATAAATAACTGTATACAATTATTCACTAGGGAAACTATTTCCAGTATTTTTCTATGAGAAACAAAAACTCCCCTCATCATTCCACATCATTCCACTAGGCTATAATGGCGAGTAAATAGCACATTTTCTGGGGTTTTGTAGAAATTTTCGCCGCTCAATGATCTGTTGAATGTTCAATTTTTCTGTTGATAATGTCATTCCCAAAGAAAACATTGAAATAATTGTATTAGGTATATTTCATGAAAATATTACATACCTTTTATCAAAAATCGGTATATCTTTCCCGATCATATATATATATATATATATATATATATATATATATATATATATATATATATACTAGCTGACTCGACAGACGTTGTCCTGTCCACATTTCTATGTTCCCTAAAATATTTTTCCAGAGAACTCTCGTCCGCGTAGAATTTCTTTTTTTCTATGTTTTCCTTTATGTTGTTCCATCTAGACTATGCTTTTGACTCCTTCCGCTTCCTGTTGTCCCGTTATCCCGTTTTCCTGCCATCCCGTTCTTTCTTTATCCCGTAATCCCGTTTTCCCCTTATCCCCTTATCCTGTCATCCCATTATCCCGTTTTTTTGTTATCCTGTTATTCCCGTTATTCCATTTTTCTGTTATCTCGTTTTTTATTTATCCTGTTATCCCGTTTTCCCGTTATCTCCTTATCCTGTCATCCCGTTATCCCTTTTTCCCGTTTTTCGTTATCCCGTTATTCCCGTTATCCTGTTTTCCTGTTATCCCATTTTTTCATTATCCCGTTATCCTGTTTTCCCCTTATTTCCTTATCCTTTCATCCCGTCTTTTCGTTATCCCGTTATTCCCGTTATCCCGTTTTCCTGTTATCCCGTTTTTTATTTATCCCGGTATTCCGTTTTCCCGTTATTCCCTTATCCTGTCATCCTGTTATCCCATTTTTCCGTTTTTTCGTTATCCCGTTATTCCCGTTATCCCGTTGTCCTGTTATCCGTTTTTTTCTTTATCCCGATCCCAATTTATCGTACTACAATTATTATATTCGATTGCCATCTTGCAACACTATTGCGGATCTGTGGATAAAATGAAAAAAATAAAAAAATCGCGATGGAAAAATAGGGGTTGATCGTAGAAGGGTAAAAATTCAGGGTTGTATGTATTTTTGAATGCTGTATCATAAAGAAATTAAAAAAAATTTGATCCGAAAAATCAAAACTAAATTAAGGGGTGGACCACCCTTGACATTTAGGGAAATGAAAAATAGATTTTGTCTGATTCGCAGACCTAACCTATATGCACACAAAATTTCATGAGAATCGGTCGATCCGTTTCGGAGGAGTTTAATTACAAACACCGTTTTACGAGAATTTTATATATTAGATATATATATATATATATATAAATATATATATATATATATATATATATATATACCGGGTGACACAGGATATCGGGCCACTCCTGTAACTTCTGCATTTGTGAACGGATTTTTCTGAAATTTGGTACAGTTATATAAGCAACCATTTAGGATTTGATCACATTACAATCCAATTTGGCAAACTTCCGATTTTTCTGGAAATGCCAGTACTTTGTTTTTTCAAATGGAACACATATTCAAGTTCAACAGGTCAAAACAAGTCCAAACCTTATGTCAAATGTCATTTTTTAAAACAATTGAAATTGAAATTGTTTTTTTATTTAACCTCGTGGATAAATGAGATTTGGTCGAAGCTATCCACAATGAGTGAACAGAAAAACTTAATTTTTCCTGAAAAATTATTTTTTGTGTCATTTATCGATGAATCGATTCAGTCACATCACATTTTGATCAAAAATTATTTTTTTTCAAATGAAACCCCTATGGGCCACCTACCTGTAATTCTAGAACATTCATTAAGGAAAGAAATTACATATCATTTTTGTATTTCGGTGCAATAACAAATTGTATACATTCAAAAATCTACAACTAGTTCATGAGTTTCTTGCGGTTCGAATAATTTTTCATCTTAGTAAGCTGTGGAAAACACCATTTCTAAATCTTGTCAACTAAGTGTGTTTCGCTGTCATCTTTCATCTCAACTCTCGAAAATTAGTTAACTTCCGAGAATTAGTTTAGTAGAAATGTAAAATCAAAATTATAGGTTCACAAGAAGTGAACATGTTGATATAATAATAATTTACGGAGAATGTCTTCAAAACAGTGTCGCCGCTTGTCAGTTATACGCTGAACGATACCCACACAGAAAAGAACCCAACAATGGAGAAGATGATCGTAAGTGAGGAGGCAGAAATGAACGTTTTGCTTATGTTGATTTTGATTCAACCGCTTCGACGATATATATATATATATATATATATATATATATATATATATTTATATATATCAAAACCATTGCTAGTCTATACACTAAAACTAAAGCCCCTTTAACGATTCTTGAAAAATCAAATGTCATTTATAGTATTCCTTGCCTAAACTGTGATAAAGTTTATATTGGTCAGACGAGTAGGAATTCAACAGGCCGCTCAGCATCTCATAAAAGTGATTGTAAAATAAAAAAAACAGTTGTGCTCTAGCTGAACACAATATTAATTCTAATCATTCTGGTAACTTTAATAACCCTTCAATTATAGCAGTAGAGAACATCTACCATAGAAGGAATTTCGTTGAAATGGTCTTCATAAAAAGTGAACCCTATTGCATGAACAAACGTTCTGATATGTCTAACCTGAGCATCATTTACAATTATTTGTTGAAACTTGATTCCAACTGAATCAATCAAACGTAATAAAATTGTTTATTATTTTTTGCTTTCTTCTCTCATTCAGTACTTTTCATAGAGATTGGTATCATTCCTTTTCCTTTCTCGTGGACAGAACACATGTTTCACCCATGACAGCTTGTTTTAAAGTTTTTTCTCAAACATTGTGTTGCTTTTTAAAATTGTTCAATTTTATCTTCATAACTAGTACTGTTTTCTTTTACCTGATTTCAAAAAATGCTCACCATTAGTTCACCTTAGTAAGTTTTCACAATTGTGTTTTCCTTTTTTCACAGCTGTCTTGATAACGAAAATGAACATTTTCGAAAGCTTGACAAAATAGGAAAGAGTGTTTCTTTATTCACCGGCCATTATAAATTTGACTGCAACATCAAGGAATATCCTTTCTACTGAGTTTATTTCAAATTCATAGTTTTTTCAACTAGTCCAGTCACGAGACTACCCTTCTTCAATATATATATATATATATATATATATATATTTATATACAGGGTGTCCCTGGACTTCCTCTTTTCCTCTGGGAATGTATAGAGGGGTCAAAATATCACCAGTACTTCATCTAACTTTTGTTCCTGAAAGCCTTCGTTACCAAGTAACGGGCCCTCAAAGTTACAAAATGAAAAATGTTTTTCTTTGATAACTTTCAGAGTGAATATTCAAAATCATCCAAATTCTTGTGATTGACTAAACAAATGAATTCCTTCGATGAGCTTTCATTCAGAAGTCAGTTGTTTTGCTACAAAGTCAGGAACGGACTACCCCCGATGGTCCACACCCCAAAACTTTGAAATGACAGATAATTTTTCAATAGTTTTCAACAAAATAAGGTTACGTAGACAATTTTCTGAATAAAAGTACTCGTGTGGAAAGTCGATCGAAGCAACGATTCTTAATGAAAATGCAGTTTTACTCGACGACATCACACCCGACCGTCCACCATTATTTGAAATGAAAATTTTTTACACTGGAAATACTAATGCTAACGTTAATTCAACAACATTTATAACAGGGATAATACAAAATATGCTAAAATGAAGTCGTAAACAAAAAAGTACAGTACCTAGTTGAAAGTTTCATTCACAATGTAGATATTTTTTCAAATGGAATATCAAGTTATGTAGATTTGTGGTGTTTTTGACTAACAAGCTACTCCACTATGAAATATCGAATTCAGTCCATATTTTGTATGAACGCGTGGAACGAGCACGTTTCGTGTTGTCTTATCTGAATCTCATGAAACTCAACATTTGGAGGTTGCCAATTCGTATTCACAGCTTAAATGTTGAGGAGTTTCACTGATAAGTATGATTTCATGGGACAAAATCTTTAACCCGAAGATAAATTTAGCTGAAAAAACGCACATCGGAAGACATAACTGATAGAAAGCAAACGAATGAACTACAAAAACGGCTGCACATGAATAGGTGAAAAATATCCGGTGAATAAGTTTATGTTCCATTTCTTCCACAGATGTTGATAAAAACACCTTATAGAAAGAAATGAAATTAGTGTGGATAAAAAATTACAACTGGAATGCGAATTTGATTTATTGGGTGGTGCGTTGTCATTGTATTGTCAATATTCTAATAGGACAGTTTGAAGTGTTTTGATATTGCCGAACAGTTTACATTCAATGAATATACAGATAGGCATGCATTGTATGGACGAGCATTTGGTAATGCTGCAGAAGCTCGTCGTCTGTATGCCAAGCATTTTCCCAATCGAACGTTACCGGCAAGAGAAACGTTCGAGCGTGTCGATCGCAGCCTGAGGAAGACAGGTATGTCTAATGGATAATTAATTGGAGCCTGTTGTTTTATTCCGATATTATTGTAGGTTCAGTTTTGCCAAAACGAAGTGGTGAGGGCGCTCCTAGGGCTGTGCGTACCGTTGTATTGGAGGACAATATTTTGGAAGCTGTCGCTGATGATCCTTCAATGAGCATCAGAAACCTATCAGAACAGTTCCATACATCCAAGTCCACTATTCATAGAATAAGTGGGGAAACAACTGCTCCCTCCACTCATATCACATCCAGAAGGTACATGCCATGACACCTGAAGATTCTTCAGCACGACTGAAATATGCCAATTGGTTCCTGGATAGGCAAAGAGAGGATATGACTTTCATTACTCAAGTTTTATTCACTGATGTCGCAGGTCTCAGTAGAGATGGAGTAATCAACTCTCATAATCTCCACATATGGGCCGAAGAAAATCCCCATGGGATATTGCAAACCAAACATCAACGGAAATTCAATGTGAATGTGTGGGCTGGTATCATAGGAAACCATCTTATAGGACCATTTGTTCTACATGACCGATTGAATGGAGAACGTTATTTGGAGTTCATTCAGATTTGAATGGACTTTTGGAACATATTCCATTGCAAACCCGAAGAGATATGTGGTTTATGCATATTGGCTGTCCTCCTCATTTTAGTTTGATTGTGCGGGACCATCTGAACCAGATTTTCCCCAATAGATGGATTGGTAGAGGTGGGCCATATTCATGGCCACCGCGGTCTCCGGATTTAAATCCATTGGATTTCTTCCTGTGGGGGCATCTGGGAAGCCTCGTTCACGCTACACCCATTCACACCAAATATGCCTTGTTGAATAGAATTACATTCCATTGTGAAGCCATACGGAACGACCCTGGCATGCTATTTCAAGTGCAGAGAGGGTGTTTGCGCCGACTAAGGAAATTATTGAAGAGACGGGGGTCATATCGAGCAGTTTTGTGCGGATTTTGATTCTGTATGCTCTTGAGGCTAGGATTGATTATTTACACCAAGAGTTTCGTAAGGTAAACATGTTTGCATGATAAAAATTCATTACAAATTAATCTTTTCGAATAATTGAGAATCTCAGGTTGATGTCGTCGAAAAATGCATTTTCATAAAAATCCTGCTTCGATCGTTCTCAACGATTCATTTATTCAGGAATTGTCCAGGAACCTTGTTTTGTTGAAACATATTCACGAGGAACTTTCAATAATTGATAAATTTTTTGAATAAAATCACGATAAAATGAAGTTATTTTTGTGATGTCTAACAGAAAATCATATTCGAAGTGGATTAACTACATCGATAGATATTCTGAAAGCCTACAAGTTCTGAAATTGAAAATATTCATTTTCATTCAGAAGTTATTGATTTTCTATTCCAGTCTAATTAAGAACTATGAAGTGAATGAGCTAAGAATGTTTTCCAGAGATACAGAATCATTCGAAATGACGCAGGAGAATGCTTCACTAGTCTTCAATACATTTTGTCGACAAAATCTTTTCACGCTTCCAGATCATCAGGAAGACGGGAAATGGAACACATTTTCAAGAAGCAATCCACTTTGCAAAGTGTTCCCCAAAAGAAATGATTCTAACTTCCATCTTTGCAAAGTGAGATGTTCTTGAAAATGTTTTCATTCTTCCGGTCTTCCTGATGATCGTGAAGCGTGAAAATTTTCTTCAAAAATGTATAAAGCATGAATGCGATGTTCTCTCTAATGTTCGAATGATTTCGGTGAGTATTCTTTGAAAAACATTCATCTTTGCCTCATTCATCCTTATGAGTTCTTAATTGAGACTGAATAGAAAAATCAAAAACTATCTGAATGAAAATGCAAATTTTCAATTTCAGATTTTTCTTTGAGTTAGGCCTTTCAGAATATCTATCAGATGTAGTTCAATGTCCAGCGTGGCTTTAGCCGGGAAAGTAGTTGTTTTCTGTTGGACATTCACAAAAAAATTACTTCATTTTAATCGTGGATTTTTCAATTCACAGAAAAATTTTTCTATCAATATTCAATTGAGAATGTTTCCCTTTTCAACATGAATACCCCACAAGAGGTTACCTTGACGATGGAAGATAGTGACTAAAGTTTATCTTTCCAGTCGCAGATGATTTCACATCTGATTTTATGAACATCCTGTTTATATTTTCAACAAATCATATCCCAGTCATTTCAAAGTTTTGGGGTGTGGACCATCGGGGGTAGTCCGTTCCTGACTTTGTAGCGAAACAACTGACTCCTGCATGGAAGCTCATCGAAGGAATTCATTTGTTTAGTCAATTACCAAAATTTAGATGATTTTGAATAGTCACTTCCAAAGAAAAACATTTTTCATTTTGTAACTTTGAGGGCCCGTAACTTGGTAACGAAGGCTTTCAAGAACAAAAGTTATATGAAGTACTGGTGATATTTTGATCCCATCTATACATTCCCGAGAGAAAAAGAGGAAGTCCAGGGACACTTTGTATATATACTTGTATATATATAGATATATATATATATATATATATATATATATATTTATATATATATATATATATATATATATATATATATATATATATATATATATATATATATATATATATATATATATATATATATATATATATATATATATATATTTTTTTATTATTTTAATAATTAATATATTTTTGCACCTCGTTGGGGGCCATTTTGTTATAATTTGATGAATTTTTTAAATATAAAATATTGTAATATTTTTGCCCCTATAATAATAATTGCCAGCGAACGTCACTGTTCTCTCGTCACGCTACCAACAATTATTATTTTCCCTTGCCACGGCTAGACAACAGTTGGTACGCTCTTATCTCAAAAGGTGGCCGGTTCAAAGCAATAGATACACTGCCACTGGTGACTAACTTCAGTTTATTGAATTTTCTTTGTTATGTTAGTTGATCATTGTGAGAAAATAAACAACCAAATATCAAAACCAATTATCTCCTTTATTCAGGAAGACTTAAAATTACCTGGCCTACGAGAAATAACTTATACTAGAGAGAATCAAACAAATATTCACGGATAAATAATAAATCAGATCATGGATAGATAAACAGAACCTCACTTTTCGTGAATGTAAAATTTTCTGTTATTGTTCAAAGTAAAGTGAACTAGCGTTCTTCGAATGTGCAATTGGTTATTTGTGAAATAGTTCTGGACCGGAAATACACTATGAAAGTTTTTATACCTGGTTGGAACTGTTGGTGTTCAAACTATACCATAAAACAGGATGTCTCCTCTCTTCATTCGCTGTCAGGACTGCAATACCAGTATCAGGAACGATATAGATGTGGAAATCAGCATCAGGATTCGTGGTTATATTATATCATTAAGGTAATATTTGTTTTTGTTTCCCAAATGATGGAATTATTAAATTTTTTTCTTAATAAAAATTTGTGCGTGCTATCTGCTTGGAAATATTTTTTCATCTTCCTCGAGGCTTTGTTTTTCTGTCGCTTAGATACATCTTTTTCCTGTTGTTTTCCTATTTGAAATTTTGAATTCGCGCACTAAATTGTCACTTTTCACTGTTTATATTTATCTTACCCAATTTATATATCGAGCTATTTTTCCATACTTATTACTATTTACAAATTCTAATGATAATTGCTTATGATACCCTCTCGTTGCTATTCTCTCACAATTTCTAACTTTTCACCTGACCATCTATTCTCTGATTGGCTATCTTTCATGAAGACGTTTGCTGTTCTCTCATTGGCTACTTTTAGTTAGCTACAATTTCATGTACAGTGTGTTTCAAGTTTATAAATGTGTTGTTTTCCTTTTATTCCTGCAAATTTTGTAAAATTTAGACTTTTAGTTGTCTTTTGAACAATTATGGGTTATGATAATTTTGACAGTGTATACAATTGATCGTTTTATCGTACTCTCACATTTTGTATCTATCCATATTATACAAAGGCTTATAAATAAATAAAACTTCAAAAGTTATTCAAAAAAAAATCTCTTGGAACTAATAACTAATCAATAATTATTCTTTTTTGTGGTTTATTTCTTTTTAAAATATTTAACTGGTTTTTCATAACATAACAATATATTCCTATTCCTTATCCATATTTCTCTTCATCTAATCTTGACCCATCCATCCTATCTCCCCATCTGAAACAATATCTTGGGAAATAAGTCGGAGAACCATGCTGCCATTATTAACCCAATCCTTTTCGATTTGCTCTTGCTTGCCTTCTTCCTGATGACTCTGGAATGGCTTCCCTAATGAAACCGTAATATCAGGGCTGCTGTGCGAGCCGAGACACATCCAGAAGGCTGTGGAAAGATGACTTCGATGCGGAAGTGATGTGTATGAGGATTGGCCAGATGTGCCCTGGGCATATCCATTCAAGCCCATCTGTCTCTCTGTCGTGAACATGAATATAGATCTGTTCAGTCAGAAAGGTTCGACTCATACAGGGTAATACTTGATGAACGTTGACTGGGAGATCATCGAACAATATGGAATTGAGATCATGTGAATATACAGGGCACACCCGTGAATTCTACTAGTGTTTTCTGATTGGCTGGTGAATGAAATATCCTAAATACCAACCAATGATAAAACAGTACGCGATGTGCAGGAGAATTCAGAATCAGAATTTTCTTTATTGTCAGAAGAAAAGTAATTCTTGTAGACAAAGATGGGGTGTAGAAGTACAAGTGCAACAAACAACATGACTAATATAAAACATGTATAACATATAATAATAATATTTCTAAAGCAATGTTAAAAGCAAAGATATGTATTTGAATAGGACCTATTGTACGGGTTGCAATTTAATTCTATAGGATGATACTAAAAGACATCACTAAGATATTCCTCCAATTCATAATAAGCTCTTGTGGAAAGTAACTCTTTGAGACCATTCCTGAATTTTTTGTGGCCTGTAATTTCCTTTATATAAGAGTTAGGTGGTTGTACATCTTCAATCCGCTATATATGACCGAGTCTTTGATTAAACTAGTTGATGAGAAAGATAATCTCATATGATTTTGTTGTGTTATGTGATCTAATGAATTATTTTTGAAATTGATTCTATTTTTTAACCGACGAAACCAAAAAGGAGGAGGTTCTCTAGTCGACGCGTATATTTTTTTTATGTATGTGTATCACGCATAACTTGTTACTGACACATCCGAATCCGATAATTCTATTTTCAGTGGATAAGGTGTATTTCGGAGTTGGTCCCATTTGAATTTAAAAAACGAAATCCACCCCTAAGGGTAGCAAAAGGTATTGATCATCACCCTCTGAATTCTGGTCCGTTAACCGATTCTATCAGGCAAAACTTTGTACTGGGTTCTCCGATTTGGATGATTCTCTCTTTAATAAATAGGGTATACCTCATATTTGGATTTCGAATGGAATTATCCACCTGTACGGGTTGAAAAATAGGGGATAATTGATTTTTCACTTGTGAACATTGGCACACACATATGTGTGCAATGACAGATCGCTACTGTCATTATTTTTGTTCTACATCCGTCACAATCATTATATTCCATGAGAGGATGGAATGATATACAAAGTAATGAGATGAACTCACCTGAACAACAAAAATAATTCATATCACAACAAATAGTAGAAGTACATATTCATATTATTCAACTGGTAATAGTTGAAGTAAGGTGGGTAAGTATTTTGGAAGTAATCAAAAAACAAGTAGGTAGTAATTAGTAGATTTCAGCCACAAAAAATTTAAAAATAAAAACTTTTTAACAGAAATTAAACGACGAAATACGGAACTGAAAGTAAATAAATAAACCTTTTAGTTCAATAACTAAGCTCTAATATGGTAACTAATTTTGAGTCGGTGCCAAACGAACAATCAACGAAGATCATTAAATTACTGCAAAAAAATTATTAGAATGTCAACTCGATGCCATCATTTTACGCCTTACCTTATCCATTTGCTTGTTCGTTTGACGCCAACTCAAAATTAGTTACTTACATTAGTTTAGGAGCTTAGTTATTGAGACTAAGAAGGTTTATTTTATTTTTTATTTTTCAGTTCCGTATTTCGTCGGTATACTTGTTTTATAAAAAGTTTTTATCTGGACTAGACTGACTGATTCAATAATGAAAAGTGACGTGAGAGTGAGAATACCTTGACGAGTAAACAAAGGCCGACAAAGCTCCCTAAATTTTGCTTTAGACAAATAATAACTGCCTTTTTCTGTAGAGTGCAAATTGTTTCGAAAAGAGTTTTGTTACAGGCTCCCCAGAAGGCGATGCCATAACTTAGGTGGGATTCTATAAGAGCATGAATATGCTGACCTGGTAGCAGTATATCCTAAATTGTTGGGAATTATTCTAATTGCATAGCATCCCGAGGCCAGCTTTCTGCTAGGATTTGAGATGTGGGTATCGAATTCCAATGAGGCATCAATCTGCAGTCCAAGAAATTTTGTAGTGGCTTTTCTTACTATAGTATGCTCTCCTAGCAACAGTTCAGGAAGATTGCCACGGAGGCATAGTACGTTCGTTTCTGATATATTTAGTGATAGTAAGTTCAAGTCAAACCATTCTTTAATGCGGTCAATATCTTTCGAAATGGTTTGAAATAGGTTGGCGCCATTCTTCTCATGCCAATGAATGGTAGTATCGTCAGCAAATAGGATGAGGATGTGAGTAATGGTTTGTTCTGACAATTTGATAGCAATTTGACAGCCATTTCAGAGTAGTTCCCCTGAAGCCATACACCTCCAAAGAAAGTAAACATCTGAATAGGAGGTACTGATAAGCTCTAGCCAATCAGAATCTTGTAGCATTAACCCGTCATAGTGACGTACATGGACATGAGTACAGGTGGTCCACGTATCATACAGAGAGGTCCAATATACATTCGAAAGCCTGTAGCTCTCAGATACCAGAGTGCGGAGTGCGCTAGTCCACCACTGTCCAGAGAGAATGGTGGCCAGACATGTCCATATACGTCACTATGACTCACAAATGATTTTTCATCTCTGTCTATTAGTGTCACCATTGTCTTATGGAAAATAGACTCTCCTACTCAGATAACGTTTACTCTCTTTGATATACCTCTAGTTTTTGCAGGAGTATTCTGTGATTGACACAGTCAAATGCCTTTGGCAAATCACAGAATGCTGCTGCAACAAATTCTTTCTTATTAATTTCAGAATATACCTCAGTAAGGAAGTCAATAAATAATAGTTTAAAAAAACTAAAAAACACGCTTTGTAGAAAATCAGACTAAAAAAATGGAAAATAAGAAAAAAATGTATTTTACTTGAAAAATGCGTGAGGTGCATGGTATCGCCTCGGTATGTAATGTACTATATAATTATTGATACCATGCATTTTAAAATAAAATACATATTTTTCTTATTTTCTATTTTTTCAGTCTGATTTTCTATAAAAGCATGTTTTTTATTTTTTTTAAACTATTATTTATTTCCTACTTTTTAGTGTGGTTTATTCATAAAAGCGTGTTTTTTTAGTTTTTTCTAAACTATTATTTTTATTATTTTTTTGCAAATAAAAAAATGGAATAATCTTATCAAATGAGGTAATCATAATCTCCGACCCCAAAAACCCCCACATACCAATTTTGTATAAAATCAGACCATAATCACAAAACTCGGCCACCATTTTGAAGCCGCCATCTTGAATTCCAATTTTTACAAAAAAATCATGATATTCGACCCAAAAAACCCCCACATACTAATTTTGAATAGAATCAGACCATAATAACAAAACTCGGCCACCATTTTGAAGCCGCCATCTTGAATTTCCAATTTTTACAAAAGAATCATAATTTTCGACCCCAAAAACCCACACATAACAATTTTGAATAGAATCAGACCATAATCACAAAACTCGGCCGCAATTTTAAAGCCGCCATCTTGAATTTTTCATATTTTTACAGAAGAATCATAATATTCGACCTCAAAAACCCCCACTCACCAATTTTGAATAGAATCAGATCATAATCACAAAACTCGTCCACCATTTTGGAGCCGCCATCTTAAATTTTCCAATTTTGAGAATCAGAATCTCCGACCACGAAAACCTTCGGATACCAATTTTGAAGCGAATCGGACCATAATCACAAAACTCGTACGCCATATTGGAGCCTCCATTCCGTTTTTTTCACACAAAAATTTCTTAATGCATTGTCACCGGAATTATGTACACCTGCCAAATTTCAAATCATTCGGACGTCTGGTGGGTCAAAATCGCGCTCAAAGGAGTCGGTTACAAACAAACATACAAGTGAAGCTAATATAAAGCGTGTAAAAATGACATCATTTGTGTTTCTTTGCTCCGAAACCCAAATTGTTGTCCGCTTAGAATGTTGTGTCTGTCTTGAAACTGAAATTCGGATCTTAACCAGTTTTAGATCATTTTTGCCAGGGTCGGTATAAAAATAACTTGAACATTATTGTCTTCGTCTTTTGCTGGCTCTTGAAACTAAACACGGAGCTGTTCCGTGCGTATTTTGAAGAGTAAAAGACGAAATGAATCACTCGTCGCATTTATGAATGAAGTAGTGAGTTTCAATTCTGGTTGGATTATGGAGTCGCCGATCACTGTGTCGGCGTTTTCGTGCTAGATATATTAATATAATATAAATTATTTTTTGATAGAATGGCACATTTTTCAAAAGACAAAGAAAATAATGTTCAAATTGATTCTCATGCACATCGCGTACTGTTTTCTGATTAGTTGTTAATTAAATTCTCAAGATCTTCCATTCACCAGCCAATCAGAAAACACTGGTGAACTCTAACAAACTTTCGTTCATAGACAGCTTTGTAAACCGTGCATATGAGAATCTCGCTTGGCAATAGTGTTCAGTTCACGTGTTCTGAATGTCTGAATCACTGCAATGGTCGTTATATTATTTTTCAAAACAATATCACCAGTTTGGATATAACAAGGTTAATTATTTTCTTCACTTGAGTTGAATATATCTCAGCAGCTGCAATGTGTACATTTACCAACATTAGTTCAACTTCTGACTTACTCAAATGTCGAGTCAAATGTTATTGCATTCGGCAATTGCTGAATTTTTTTTCTAGCGGTCCCTGAATTTTGCGGGAGGCGCTACTCAAATTTTTCTAATTTTACAAAGAACATTCCAACCACTGTAATTTGTTGAAAAAATGGCATTATACACCCGTCATTCACGGGTGTGCAAGGTGTTAGATTACACCCTGTATATGGACTTTGTTTTCATATTTTGTTTTTTCTTCCCTCCTAGGAGGGAATCTTTACAAAAACTAAATGTTTTGAATTTTAAACACTCTAATTATAAAATGGCATTATACATTCGCCATTCACGGGTGTTCAAGAAGTTGATTACACTCTGTATAATAAAACGAAAAATAAATCATTTGAATTTGGTCTACGGCCAAGCTAACGCATCATAAAGCTTTGACATCTAGAAGGTATTTTAACAGAATGACCGAGAAGTAGTCATGCAATTTTGAAAAATTATCATTCAGCAGATCAATATTGAGTGACATTGTATTCGTGCCGTTCTAATTGGTCAGTTGATTTCCAAAGTGCAGTTAAATAATTTGTGTATTTGAGTGAGTTCTATGATTCAGTGAGTTCTCATGGGGGTCAGGTCTAATGGAAGGCAAATATAAAATCGGTTATGCTAAAATCAGCCGGCATTAAATAAAACACGAACTGGTATTCTTTCAGACCACAGTAAAAAACGCATAAATAATAACGTAGCGGAGATGTAGCGTTTCAAGTATGAATAATACAATCCACAGAAACGCGTGGATAAAAAAATAAGAACGTAGAGATAGGAGTAGGGCCAATTTGTAAAATGAATATCAAGAATAATGAGGTGCATAGTTTCTTGGAGGTGGGGAGAGAAGAAGAAGGGACCAACATGGAAATCATTTCCAGAATGAGTAAGAGTATTGTTATCACTAGAACGAGGATTTCTATTTGCAATTTATATGGATCATTGACCCAATATTTCCTACAAGAAATTTCACGTTCAAAAATAAAAGCATTAGTATACAGGGTGTTTCCTAACTACGGTATGGAATTCAGGGGGTGATTCGTTAGGTCATTTGACAAAAAAAAGTTCCTATGAACATATGTCCGGAGTTGCTTCGTTTCTGAGATACAGGGCGTTGAAGTATTAAAAAAAAGGTATTTATAAAATATCCTGAATATCCTGAAACCGATGTGGTTGAAATGTGGTACAGCTATTTGAAGTAATAAGGCAATTATTTGGCCACAAGTAGGTCCAGGGGCGTCTCAGTGGGCACCACAGCCAACAATACTGAGAAAAAAAAACGACTTTTTTTTTGTAGTATTTTATTTTTTCAGATTAAACAACTGAAAATACAACTCTTAGGTCCCCTGTGTTTTATTCATATCAAGGTTCGTTTTCGAGAAAAAAATACTTCAACTTATTCTACAAATTATCCATGGACGACATAAAATACAAACCTAAAGTAAAAAATAAACAATCTCGACCTTAAAGTAAATGAGCAAAATGTCCACCGTCTGATAAAATACACGACTGCAATCGATGTGTCATTGATTGTCTGACACGTTCAAAAATACCTGGAGTATTCCTTATGACATTGCAATTGTCACTTATTCGATTCCTCAAGTCATTCACATCTAGTATAGGGTTTTATAAACGAGAGCCTTCAGATGACCCCATAAATAGAAATCTAGAGGATTCATATCAGGACTGCGAGCGGGCCAATGTTGAGGTCCTGCACGTCCAATCCAGCGATTAGGGTAGGTGATGTCGAGATGCTGACGAGCAAGAACACTAAAATGAGCTGGAGCTCCGTCGTGCATAAACCACATGTTGCCTCTTACAAGTACGGGTACTTCTTCCAACAAAATGGGTAAATGATTTCGCAAAAAAGCCGTGTAGGATGGACCTGATAAAACCTGGTAAAAAAAGGGTCCAATTAGGTAGTCACCAATAATTCCTACCCAAACGTTCAGCGAAAATCGGCGGCTCCAAAATAGCGGACGAGTTTTGTGATTATGGTCCAATTCTATACAAAATTGGTATGTGGGGGTTTTTGGGGTCGGAGATTATGTTTGTACCGACTCCTTTGGGCTCGATTTTGACCCACTTTAAACGGTCAGATTTCATTCAAACTTTCTAGATTTATCGAGGACCGATGACAATACACTGATATGATAGGATTATTCCATTTTTTTGTTCGCAAAATAGGATTTGTTAATTTATATAACTTTTATAAAAAACTAAAAAAAACACGCATTTATGAATATACCAAACTAAAAAGTAGGAAATAAATAAAAGTTTAAAACAAAACGTTTATAGAAAATAAGCTAAAATAGAAAATAAGAAAAATTGTATTTTATTTAAAAAAAAGCGTGGGGTGCATGGTATCAATAATTATATAGTACATTACACACACCTAAGGCAGTAAAGTGAGAAATGTCTCAGATCCCAGGTATTCGCTGGTTGAGGCGATACCATGCACCCCAAGCTTTTTAAAAAAAATTTTTTTTCTTATTTTCTATTTTTCAGTTTGGTTTTCTATGAAAGCGTGTTTTTAGTTTTTCAAAGTATTATTTTATTTCAATTTTCAAACGTCAACATTGACTGAGCGTCATCGAAAATGAGTTGTATCATGCTGCTAACGTGCAGACTTTCTTCAAAAATTGTAAAAAAATCAGGAACGCAGATATCGTTTCGAAAAAGTACTTTCTTATAGGAAAAAAAATTCCTTTCGAATGTTGGGGAGCCTATGAAAATGAGAGTACGGTAAATATTTTTCTCCTGCTCCAAAGTGGTAAAGTTATTATGTATTATGGGGAGGGCGTCTGTGCAGGCTTGAAAAGTTACATGACAGAGCGATAGGTGTGAAATTCTAGACACTCATGCAAAAAAACTATAGAGAAGATGATTTTGGGGGTTTGTTCTCAAAAATTAAATTATTTCCGGATTTTTTTCGGAAGTACCGATTTTTTTTTCTCTAACTCGGGAAAGGTAATAGATAGAGCAATTCTGCGAACGCCAATCGATTCAGAATGGCCGTGGCAGGTAGGTCTGTCAGAACTGTTAATGGTTACGAAACAAAAGCTACTTCTCACCTACTAGATACGTTTTAAATCCTTGATAATACCCAATTCCATAACAACGCGCAAATGAATGAATTTTATTTTTATGCGAAAACCGTACGCCAAACGAAAACGAATAAGGAGATCAGATTTGATCGGGAAAAAAATGAGGATTTAAAAAATGATTTGTACTTTGAGAAAAAGCAGTGGCGTATCTCTTCAAAATGATTCAGCGCAAATCCCGCACTAAAAAAAAAGTTGTACAGCAGCAAATGTCTTTTGATACACAGAAGAAGCGCACTTCGTATCCAAAAAATATCTAGAGCTATACCAAAGTTATCATAAAAAAATTTTTTTTTTCTAAAAACTTAGTAGTTTAAAAGTTAAGGCCTCTAGGACAAATGTTCATATAATGTTTTTTCCTCAAAATGAACCCCAGAGTAACCTCCCCAAAGATTCGTATGTTATTAAGAAACACCCTGTATAGCAAGTGACATTTCATACAATAAAATAGAGCATGAGAGAGAGTGAGAGTATTTTGCAGTCTTCATGTGTTTCCATAGGATAGGGTGCCTACACGTACCCAAACACCTACCCTTCTGTAAGTAGGGTCGTCTCGCAGATATATGTGACAGTATTTTATTTTAGCTAATTCAAGCTCTTTTCCGGTTCCTTTTTTGCACTCACAGGAAGTTATGGTTTATCAAATAATTTGATTATAATTGAAAAGTATGGGAAAAGCTAAGATTCGTCAAGTTTGGCAAATATCCCGGAAAAGTACTACAGATATCAATAAGATTTTCGTCCACCTGACCAGCTGGCCGGTGCCACTATCAGACATGTTCAAGCATTCCAAATCTCAAATAAGATAGTACATGCTAGGGATCGCTTAGAGCACAGAGTGAGACTCTACTTTGAAGATTTTAATTTGTTTATTCAGATTTGTAAAACTTTAATTCCATCATTAATTTCCTGTTAGTTTTTTTCAAAGCACCCAAACTCACTCCGGAATATATAAACCCCATGGAAATATAACTCTTCAAAATGTTAGAAATTCCATCAACATTTTTGCATAACATACTTCGGTTCTGCAAACAGAAAAATAACTAACTTGACGAAAAGCTAATCTTTTTGCAATTTTGATAGGAATCACGGGAACCGCATAATATGCAGATGCTTTGAATATTCATGAGATATTCCTCAGTGTCAGCATGAAATTTGGCAACTGCACTCAGATTCCATAATTGTGTTTTAACTCAGCAAGAGATATGCTGTCCTAAGGAATTTCTGCCGACTGAGAATTCGTAATTGAATTTGAACTAACCAATGGGTTTGCTCATGTCATAGGTCACTTCATGGGTTACAGCAAATTGTAATTTCGGGTATATAGGTCCAATGACTGAGATAGCGTAACTAATACCAGGGTGACACGGGCTATTGGGCCCACCCATGTAACTTCTGCATTCGTGAACGGATTCTTCTGAAATTTGGCACAGTTATAGAGGGAACCATTTCGGATTTGATCACATTACAATCCAATATAGCGGACTTCCGGTTTTTTTCTGGAAATGCAAGTAACTTTGTTTTCCAATGAAACACCCCGTATATTTTACATATTCAAGTACAACAGGTCAAAACAAGTCCAAACCTCATGTCATATGTGTAATTTTTTTGATACAATT
This sequence comes from Gonioctena quinquepunctata, assembly GCA_018342105.1. Lineage (NCBI taxonomy): Eukaryota > Metazoa > Arthropoda > Insecta > Coleoptera > Chrysomelidae > Gonioctena > Gonioctena quinquepunctata. Next base: position 103,067 of record JAFIRS010003308.1, on the reverse strand, counting down.
GAAATTGAAATTGTTTCTTTGTTTTACCTCGTGGATAAATGAGATTTGATCGAAGCTATCCACAATGAGTAACAGATAACAAATAACCTAATTTTTCTGAAAAAATTATTTTTTGTGTCACTTACTAGGGTTTAAACAATTCAGTCACATCACATTTTGATCAAAATTTTTTTTTTTTAAATGGAACCCTATGGGCCACCTACCTGTTTTCTAGAACATACATTTTAGGACAAAATGACATATCATTTTTGTATTTCGTGCAGTAACAAATTGTGTAAATTCAAAAATCAACAACTAGTTCCAGAGTTTCCTTGCAGTTCGAATAATTTTTCAACTTAGTAGCTGTGAAAAACAACATTTCTGAATATTGTCAACCAATTGTGTAAGTTATACTCATAAGCACGATAATGGTGTTTTTTTTAAAATTTTTCTAGCGTTCTCTCGACTGACATTACATTGGTATTCCACTTCCGCGTCGAAGCTGTTGGATCAAAATCAACTATAAGCAAAACATTCATTTCTGCCTCCTCACTTACGATCATTTTCCTCCATTGTTGGGTTCTTTTCAATCTTCTCACATTTTTGAAAAGGTTCTTTTTGGGTGTCTTCTTTGTGGGTATCGTTCAGCGTATAACTGACAAGCGACGACACTTTTTTTTAAGACAATCTCCGTAAATTAATAACATATCAACTTGTCTACTTCTCGTGAACCTATAATTTCATTTTACATTTCTACTATACTTATTCTCCGCAAGTTAACTAATTTTTTGGGGTTGAGATGAAACATGACAGTGAAATACAATTAGCGACAAGATTTAGAAATGTTGTTTTCCACAGCTTACTAAGTTGAAAAAAGTATTCGAACTGCTATGAACTAGTTTTTAGATTTTTTGAATGTATACAATTTGTAACTGCACCAAAATACAAAAAATGATATGTTATTTTTCCCTTAATGAAAGTTCTAGAGAGACAGGTAGCTGGCCCATAGGGTTTCATTTGAAAAAAATGAATTTTGATCAAAATGAGATGTGACTGAATTGATTCATCAATAAATGACACAAAAATAATTTTTTTCCCCGGCTATAAAACTAAACTGCCTTCTTCAAACTGTTTTTGACTAAACAATGAAGTACATTGTATGGTTTCAATTTCATTTCTTCATCTGATAACATAGAAGTCATTGTGTTATTGTGGTCATTAGATCACGTCTTCCATGGAAGCAAGGAAAACTGATACATCTATCAATTCAAATTCATCAAAACTTGTCAAAGTTTAAAGGTATGATGAGCAGACATAATTGTGCCAAATCGGCATGTGAAAACTTGATTCCGGAGGTATCGAAGAGAAATATGAAAAGCCTACAAATCCTTCACATATTGGCAAAGGAAAAGGTCCCACCAGCGTCAACTTTGATGAATTATCTCAGAAATTAAAATCCTCAACTTTGGGCGCAATATTCCATGTTAAGGTTGGATTTGGTTGGATTTAGTGTTTGAGGCTGACGAGCCAGAGAGACAGGGTTGGCACTTAGCTTCCCTTGACACTGCACCAGCTGGGGTCTATTGTATCACTCTGTCGTCAGTGGTTCCCCATTCAAACAGGTTTGTGCCTTTAATTAGGTTAGAAGCCTGTTGATGGTTAAGTTCTTCGGATTCATGCCTGTTTCAGGCTGGAGTCTCTAAAGGTTCTGTGTCGCCTACTACTTAGGGCGTCACAGTCGAAGATGATATGAGGCTGTTTCCTCCTCTTCATCACACAGCCTACACTCCACGGTTTCCTACGTACTCCCATGGTGTTTAGGTGTTTCTTAGGCCGCAGTGTCCAGTCAACAGACCTATTATTATACGGCCTTCGTTCTGTTCAGGTTCGAAGGTCAGCTCAGGGTCAGTTTTGGATGCCCTACCATGACTTTATGTGTATTTGCCCGATAGTTTGATCCAATATTGATTGGTGTCTTTTTTTTTATCACTCGTCGATCAGGGTCCTTCATCGGTTTTGCTAATCCCGTGTGCAGGTTCTGGCCCTGTGAATAGCGTTTCAGATGCTTGTCTCTAAGCTGGTCGCTGACGTTGCCTTCAATGCCTCTATGACCTAGCCCCAATCAAAGGTGACCCTGTTGTGTTTGCCAGCTCGATGAGGTTCTGGAGGCAGTCCCAGACCAGTTTGGACTTTTTATCTGTGTAGAGTTGAGTGCTTTGATAGCACTTTGACAGTCAGATAGAATGTAGATGTGTTTTTATCTATAACCACTTTCTAGATTCTTCTGAATGCATACCATGATAGCATGTGTTTCAGCTTGGAATATCTGGAGCATTTACCAAGTGGTATTATGTAATCCCTTCTTGGCTTTACCCCCATGTATTTCCTGCTCCCGTTCCTTCAACTGTCTTTGAACCGTCTGCTTATCCAGACTATGTCCGCAGTTGATTGTGATTCTTACTCAGGGCCCATCAGATTCATCAATTCGTGTTTCGAATGGTTTTTTTGAATGAGTATAGGGGTTGCATGTAATCTGAAATCATTTCCCGAGTTCTTCGATGTTGATTACATAGTGATTCTGGTATGTCAGTTGTTCCGATTCTCCAGTTTTCGTTTGTTTCAGTCTGTATGCACTCATCAGCCTCTCAATTGACATAGCAAGTCAAGGGGTTCGAGGTTTAGGATGATTTCCATTCACAGCTGTTGGAGTGCTGTTCAATGCACCCGTGATGCAGAGACAGGCAAGCCTCTGGATTTTCCCAAGTGATTTTGCCTGTCTTTGATTTGTTTTTGGCCACCATAGAGTGAGCCATAAGTTATTCTTGGTCTTATTACCGCTGTTAAAAAACCAGTGCATGGCTTTCGGTTTTAAACCCCAGGTTTTTTTCCAAAAGCTCTCCTGCATCATCATGAAGGTTATCTTGCTTTTGTTGGTTACATATTGAAAATGCGGGTTCCAGGTTGGTTTCTTATCCAAGAATCAGCCCTAGATATTTCACCTGCTCTACTACTTGCAATGTTTCACCGAATAGTCTGGGAGGTATGAGATCTCCCATGTTTCTTCCTCGGGTGAAGGGAATTAGTGTTGTTTTGTTCGGATTTGCCCCTTAGGCTCTCTCTGTTACACCATTCCTCTACTGTCCTCAGTGCATTTTGCATTAGCTCTGAGGTTGTTTCGAGTATTCTTTCCTTGATGAGGATGACCAAGTCATCATCTACCTTGAAGTAATACCTTGGTTATTCAGAGAGATGCAGTTCGTCTACAACCATGTCCACAGAGGGGAAATGCTGCCCCTGTGGGGTACCTCTATTTCGACCTGCTCTGTTTCCTCGAACATGTTGGCTTGGACCAGTCTATTATGAAGCTGAGTGTATCCACCTGCAGGTCGTTTCGTCAATGCCTCTTCAGTGGCCGCAGAGACCATACTTTCAAAGGAGGTGTTGTCAGAGGCTCCTTCGATGTCTAGAAAGTGCATAGTGCAATTTCTTTGTTTGCACTAGAGACTCTTCAAGCCTTGGAAACAGCTGATGAAGTGCTGTCTTGCATGATTTTCCTGTTAGATAGGCATGTTGGTTTTGATGTAGAGGCCCGTTCTACAAGAGCGGTTTCCATATGTCTCTATCTATCAGTTTTTTCTAAACCTTTCAGAAGAAACGACGATAGCTTATTGGTCTGTTTGCACTGGTCATAGGGAGTCTCGTCCAGGTTTCGGAATAAAGACCACATTTAAAAGTTTTCCAGGTTTGAGGTAGCCATCCCAATGCTAGGCTCAGCCTGTACAGTCTGCACAGTTCTGGTGCTAGATATTCAACTCCGCTCTGAAGTGGGTAGGAAATACTCCATCTGGGCCGGGAGACTTGTAAGGCTTGAAGGAGTTTATTGCCCACACTACTTTTGAATGAGTTACCGTTCGTTTAGCCACTTCCCAGTCTGCCCTTTAGCCCTCAAATGAAGGTTTGCAGGATTTCATATCTGGGGTTTTGATTTGTGGTGACAGTGGATCCTGGGAAGTGTGTATGGAGCAAGGGGTTCCCATAGTTTCCTTCCCAGTGTTGAATTTGGATTGCCGTTGGGTTTTGGGAGTCCCCAACGGATTGATGGGAGTCTTTGGAAAGGATGCGGGTGGAGTCTTGCTCTTTCTGAGGTTTGTTCTATGTCCTCACAGAACTTCCTCCATGACTTTTTTTGTTCCCCTCTGATTTTTTTTTGTTGTATTCTGTGAGAGTTTTGGAATAATCCTCCATGTTGGGACCATGTAAATATCAACGGGAACTGTAGACAGTGGCAACTATTCAAAACTTAGAGCATTCTTAAAAAGAAAATGAAACGGATACAGGCCGAAGAAATCGAAATTTTTCCCACTGATGAAATGGATAAGTTTATAAAAAACGCTCCTGATGACATACATTTACTTGATAAGGTAAGTTGTTATTTTTTTTTGAGTGAAGTGGCTCAGCTTGAAAAAAATCAAATCAATACTATCCTCATATCATCTGCGTTCTATAACATTAAGCAAAGTAGCTCAGCGGTACACTGCTAGCGCAATTATCATTTACTCGAAGTTGAAGGTTCGAGCCTACGCGATGCACTTTTATTCAATAGGGTTATTATTTATTTTATTTGTTCAGGTGCTTTTAATCATAGGGATTATGGGTGCTTCTAGAAGGAATGAACTTTACAAAATGAAAACAACAGATTGTAGAGATTTGGGTTCCACAGCATTCTTGTACAAATACCAAATACAAAACCAAAGTTCCAAGAAAATTCTACTATAACAGGTGTTTTATGATATTTATAGAAGTACAGGGAGCTCCGTCCTGGACACGTTGGACAAGATTATTTTCAAATTATCAAAGGAAAATGCTCATTACAAGAGTTGGTATTAATAAAATTGGTTATACGGGAAAACGAATAGCTGAATACATGAAACTCAAATCCTGAACATACACTGGTTCATTGTTTCGGGGAGATCATCAGCAACAATCCTAATAGACGCTGGCGAAGATATCACCTCACTTAAGCGACATGGAGGTTGGAAATCAACCACAGTTGCGGAGAGTTATATTGATGGGGTCAATGAAAATAAATATGACATCGCCAATAAAATTGTGAGTTCGATTGATAAATCTGAAAACTTGCCATCTACTTCAATGTCATATAATTTTGAAAAAATGAAGAAATATCAAATGTGCCATTGCAATGCCCAAATGCTTCACAGATCACATTCAATCATTGTAACAATATAACTGTAAATATTGCGAAAAAGTCAATTTAGAAAAAAGTGAATCAGAACATTGTGCAGTTATTCAATATGTTTCCAATTGTAAATGAAAATGTTCTATACAATTAAAATAGAAGTTCAAGTATCTTTTGTAAATTCATTTCACTATTTTATGTTAAAGCCGTAGAAAAGTATAGTATATACTCAGACGGAATGTTCATTTTCCACTCGTATGATTTGCACACTCGCCTACGGCTCATGCTGCAAAACATCGCTCGTGAGGAAATGAGTATCATTCCGATGCTTGTTAAACAATATACGATTTCAGGAAAAATGATGTTTCTCTGCTATGTGCCACTCATTGTGAATAGCCTTGACGAAATCTCATTTATCCACAAATAAAATAAAAAACAATTTTAATTTCAATTGTTTCAAAACTGACATTGACATAAAGGTTTGAACTTGTTTTGACCTGTTGAACTGGAATATGTAAAATATACAGGGTGTTCTATTTGAAAAGAAACAAGTTGCGGGAAATTTTCAGAAAACCGGAAGTTCGCCATATAGGATTGCAATGTATCAAATCTGAAATGGTTGCTTATATAACTGTACCGAATTTCCAGAAAATCCGTTCACGAATGCAGAAGTTACAGGGTGGCCCGATATCCTGTGTCACCCGGTATAGGTACAGTGTTTTCGTAAAGTACTGTATAAATTCATTTTAGCCAAACAATGCATTTCTGAGGGATCTCCTGGAACAGGTCGATTATTTATCTCAATTTGTAAGGGGAAAAAAATATATACGGGTGATCCACTAATGACGTGCGCGACAATTTGTTCCAAATAGAACACCCTATATATCATTCAATTTTGGAATCTCCATGGAAGCTGATTCCAAAAATATATCCTATAGGGTTCGTATTCAGGGCGTCCGTTGAATTCCAGTGCTCTCGTAAAGTAGTGGATAAATTCGTAAAAATTAAAAAGGGAAAAATTTTTGGAAAGAGCTCCGAAGCTGTCGAATTTCATTTTATTTGGGCATTCTATTAAATTCAAATGATACATACAGAATGACTCTGTTGTGGGAGAAATGACATCATCTAATTTTTTTCAATGGCAACTCCATTTTTTTATTGAGTAATGTGAATAGGTGATTATGAGTATTGGTGAAATGGAAATAAAATAATAAAACTATTTCAAAATGAAAATATCAAATTTGATTTGGGCAGATAGCTCAAACAACGATCAATTAAATGTTCAAATTGTGCACCGTTTGCTATCTGACATTTCCATCATTGACAGTAGCCATAGACCAGAATTTTGTTTTTATTGCTGAAGGGTTTTTTGTGAAATTATATTTCTTCGAAGAATAACTATATCTTATCGTTTGTCAATACATTTATTGAGTAGTAACTTTGTCATCTCATGGAAAATGATTAAATTAAATGAACGATAAAGAGTTTGAAATTCTTTGCATGATAGGATTTGCAGACAGAATGCGCCCAAAGAGAAGTAGATGAATTGTTTAATGCAACTCATCCTGATCAAGCAACCTATAAACCAAAGCATGGTGAGCAAAGTTGAGTCAAAATACCGTGAATTTAGGCATGTCCGTGATCTTCCTGAATCTGGTCGACCTCACCACAGAAGACGATCAGCTCAATGTTGTGTTGGCGGTGCATGAATCAGGTCATCACACAACACTCAACCAATTGGATTCTGATTTCAATGGCAGCGTCCGAGATCCACAAAATTCTTGAAAACAAAACACCATCCTTATAGGTACGCCTCATCCATGAGCTGAATGAAGATGACTTTTATCGGCGAAATCAATCCTCCAAACAACTGCAACTAGCTATGCAATAATGATATTAATTTTGTAAAAGAATGTTTTTCTGACGAGGATACGTTTGTTTTGAACGGCAAAATTTAGTAGCCACTAGATCTCAGATTTGACACCACTTCATTACTTTTTGTAGGGTACTCGAAGAGTAAAGTTCATGTTAACAGGTTGAGGAATTTAAAAGATTTGAAAGCAATAAGATACATCACGAGATCACGAGATACATTTTACACCTTCTGACGTTATTAACAATGTTCAAAAATAATTTATTCATCGTCTTGGCTACTGTCAGATAGCAAACGTGCAGAATTTGAACATTTAATTTGATCGTTGTTTGAAGCTATCATTGCCGTTAAATTTGAGTATTTTATATTTCAAAATAGTTTTTCTTATTTTATTTTCATTTCACCTATACTCATGATCACTTTTCCATTCCGTAATGAAAATGGATTTGCTATTAAAAATACCGATACGTCATTTCTCTCACAAGAATCATTCTGTATGTATAGAATTAAATTCGAAAAGAATGCCCAAATGAAAATAAAATTCGACGGCTTCGAGCGTTCTTTCTAAAATTATTCCTTTAATTTTTTACGAGATTTATCCACTACTTTAGAATAGCACTTGAATTCAACGGACGCACTGTATACAAACCCTATGTGAGATATTTTTGAAATCCGCTTTCCATGGAGATTCCCAAAATTGAATAATATATAGGGTTTTCCTTGAAAGAATGGAATTATATACAAAGTGATAGAATCAACTAGCCAGAACTTGCAAAATAATAATTATTATATAATGATAAATAGTTGAAGTAGATAATCATATTTAATAATATACAGGATATCCCATTGAAAAAAAACGGAAATCTGCACGCTACTGTATTTTTGATAGAATTTTACTAAAATTCAGTGATAACATACAACTTCTACTTTATTTTTTTTCTTATGCAATAATAACGATGACAAGGGTATGTAATTTATAGTGAATGACCCGGTACATTACAATTGATGGTATCTTAGAAAATAACCAAATCTCAGACGCAGATGATTCCACATTCATTTTCCAGATAAACCAGGACTTTCCCCAAAGCCAATAAGTTGAAATAATTCCATCAGAGTGGAACCCGAAAACTTCACCAAAACAATCAAGATTCCACTTCAAAACCATCCATCTTCTGGGTTTACTCGTCTGTGTATGATTCTGGAGCAGATCAAACTCAGATGTTCTACTCAATTGCGAAGTTATACAGCATGGAATATCACTGTTTTCGTGTATTGCTCAGGCTTCGCCTCAAGACCTCTCTGATGTTGATTCACAAAGTAACTATAAGCGTCTGTGTCTAACACAATATGGCTGTGCGTTTTCCATTTGTTCAGTTCTTGATGAACTTTTCAGGAGAATATTCGTAGGAGTCTGATGTCGGATGAGGGCGGAATGCTCGTGTATACCGGATGACCAGGACAACTGACTTTCAGAACGAATGAACGAATTTCCTCAACTAAAATATGGTTTTTACGACATGGTTTCCTGGAGTATTTATATCCCACAATTTTGAAATAACAAAAAAAAAGTCTATCAAGAAATTCTAGAGATGATGATGAGTTAGATATATATATATAAATATATATATATATATATATATATATATATATATATATATATATATATATTTTATGTTAGGAAGGACCAGTAAATATTTTGAAGGCAAAAAAAAACAATTAAAAAAAAAACACAAAATAATAAATATTTAATAGTTAGTAGTTCATAGAATTGTTTTACATTTTTTGAGATTCTATTTCCTTTATGAAGCTTCTGTATAATATTGATAGGTAAAAAAATATGCAAATACTATAATACAATCATTTTCATACATTGTCAAAATGATTACAACCTATAATTGTTCAAAATGCAACAAGAAAGTCTAGATTTACAATATCATTCTGAATTAAATGTGATCAACAAAGATTATAAGTTCAGAAACATACAGTATATGAAATTGTATCTAACTTAAAATAGCCAATGGGAGAACAAGAAACTTCTTGATGACAATAGCCAATCAGGGAACAGAGATGGTGAGATAAAAGATTTGAAATTGTGGAAAAGTAAGAACTGAGAAATGTCAAAAAGAATTATCATCAAATTGTATTTAGTTTATAAGAAATGTAAAATATATTAGTTCATAAAAATTTTCAAATAAGACCAAATTAATCAAAGTGCGACAAGGAAGTGCGTGAGTTTAAAATTCAAATAAAGTGGACAAAAGAGAAATGGTATCCAGGGAATGAAAAAAAATAGCTGAGGGAGATTGAAAAAGTTTTAGAAAACGACGCCACGTACAAAATTTTAAGAGAAAGGAAATTCAAGATTTTCACGAATACAAGGTAGTTTGTCTACAATAAACTAACAAATTCAACCTCAAGAGAATTTCGACACAAATAAATAGGAGAAAACAAGATTACCTTTTCTGTATTCCACATAAAACTGTTTCCAAGCTGATTTCCGGAGATTTGGATGGTTCCTTTTTGAAATGGTGAGTTCCTGAGAGGAGTGGATGAAACAGGAATTCAGATTATGCCACGTATTGCATCAGCGACATTCCAGTTACAGGTATGAACTCTTTTAGTGCACATCACAAACTGAATCACTTCACAAAATAACTCGTATATCTGAAGAACTCTATTTTATTTTGGTATTGAACTATAAAAGAATTCTTCCAACTCTAAAGAAAAAGTGAGGTTATATACAATATCCAACACTGTTTCTTATTATTCTATGAAAATTTGTCAATTGACCATTGTTATGAGTTTTCTATCTCAGGCCAGGTCAATATAAGTTTTCCTGAATAAAGGAAATAATTGTTTTTGGCAATTTCTGGTTTATTTTCCACAATGATCTGCAATATGTTACTTTTAAACACTGAACTAAAATAGTTCGAATTGACATCTAGACAGGCAGTGGCTCCATTGCCAGTACCGGCTCCTGAGGCGAATGCGTACCAACTGAGATTAGTCGTGGTAAGAAAAGTAATAATAATTGGCAACAACGTGGCGAGAAAACAGTAACGTTAGCTGGCAATTATTATTTCATAACAATTAGCTATTATCATATCACAATATAACAATTAGCTTTCCATCGCGTAGCTGAATTCTCATTTCATTGTAGAGGTATATCGAAATCAAAATATTTATACAGGGAGAAAATATTTGTGGGGCAATAACAATAACGTGGGAAAAAAATAAACAACAATTATTATTTAAAAGCCATTATTATTTCATAACAATTTGGTGCCCAACGAGGTGCGAAAATATTTATCAATAAATGATAATAATAATAAATATAAATTAAATAATTAACAAAATTCCTTTCATAAAAATTGTTACATCACAAAATATATAAATATATATATATATATATATATATATATATATAATATATACAGTGTCCGCCATAAAGTATGTACCATATGGGAAAAAAGTTTATTATTGGAGTATTGGAAACAATATTCTGGGAAAAAAATTGTGCATGTCCGATTACCTGAAAATCGATTTCGATACATGTCACGTGATCGCTAGTATGGCGGCAAATTGAAAAAAATTGCCATGAAAAGGCAAAAAGTGGGGTAAGACGGCAAGATATCCAAAAAAGTTATTTGAAAAAGTTACTTAGAATTTAATTTAATGCACACAAACAAAGTTTCGAAAGATAATTCAATAAACTTGGAAATAGCTATTTTTTTGAATATTTTTCCATCTATTTAAAAATATCAGATTTTTTTTTTATGAATAGCTTGACTATACTGAAACATTTGCATTTCAATGATAATGACAGAACTTCCTCATTTTCTCCTCACCAGAGGGCACTATATTTGAAAAATGGGATTTTGTCAGAACCCTTGCTGTTACATCGGTTCGTGTCTAACAGTTATATCAGAATTCCACGACAATTGTGATGACATGGCACTCCATAAACATGGTGTTTTCCAGATTATGATCAAAATTCGATGATAATCGTGGATGAGCCTTTCACTTCGCACATAAACATATAAATTATAAGTCTCTTAAATTTGACTCACTATTTCATTCTGAATATTATTACAATTTTTTTGGCAAATATAAACATCGAAAATAAACCATACTGGAATGAAATCAGGTTCATCCAGTGATCTGCATCGATGTCAGTGAACATCTTCCTCAATTGTGTCACAAAATTCACTTTCCAAAATACTATTTCGTGTGCTTTTCAAACAAAAACCTACCTACCTACTTATTTATCACATCAGGATTCTATAACAGAAGAGCATAGTAAAATTCTCTCTTTTCCACAAAATCAGAATGTAGTACACCAAAGATGCTTTCTTGAGGATGAAATGCACCAGAACATGAAATTTTTATCTCTTGAAAATAGTCAGTGTTTAAGTATTTCACTCATATTCCACAAGATAGCCATGAATTTAATTTGACAGAAAATACGTAAACTTATTGCAACAAAAGTCTAAGTAAGAATTACATATTTATACATAGTAACGTTGATAATACCAGCAAGTTTTTGGTTGTTTATGTCGAAGTTAAGTCAGCAAGAGAAGATCGGAATTGTTCTGATTCTCGGAGAAAATTACAAAAGCTATAGAGAAGTTGCAGCGATTTTCAACGAGAGGCATACCAATAAAATTATTTCACATGTAACTGTTGGAAGAATTGTTTCCAAGTTCAAAAATACTGGGTCCGTGGCAAACTTAATCAGAAAACAACATAGGCACTGGGTTACTCTCTGAGGAAACAGAGTTTGAAGATATACAGAGTGTAGTTGAAACTCCAACTCAACTCAATTAGTAAATTGTCTGGAAAGTTGGGTTTATCTTCAACTTCTATCCGACCATTGCTCAAAAAAAAAAAAATTCAAGCCTTATAAAGCAAAATTTTTTCACACGCTTAAGGAGAGAGTCTACGATCCACGCTTGTATTTTTCCTTTTTGCTGCAGGAACAAATTGAAAGAATATATATCATTTACGAAATTCATTTTATTCAGTGATGAGTCAACTTTCACTTCAAATGGTGTTGTTTCATCTCAAAATTGTGGATGGAGGTCGTATGAGAATCCACATTTTGCAGTGGAAGCTTGTGATCAATATTCATTTAAAGTGAATGTTTGGTGCGGGACTTTTAATGACAGAATGATTGGACCATTTTTCTTTCGTCGGAATTTGAATGCTGAAACGTACTTGGATTTTTTGAGGAACGATTTCTACAATGAATTAAACAATTTCACGTTAGAAGAAAGGAGAAAAATCTATTTCCAACAGGATGGGGCTTCCATCCATAGTACTTTGGCAATGAGGAATTGGCTGGACATCACTTTTCCTTGAAAGTGGATAGGTAGGTTTTCAGAAATTCCTTGGCCGCCACGTTCACTTGACCTGACCCCATGTGACTTTTTCTTGTGGGGCTATTTAAAAAATACTGTGAACAAATTAAGACATTTTCGAAATATTGAGCACTTGGGAGAAACTATCCGTCATTGTGCAGCAGAAATTTATCCAAATTTTTTGTTGAACGTTCGAAAAGAGATATACCATAAAACAATTTTAAGTATAGAAAGAGAAGGGAGGCATATTGAGATATGAATTGTTATTATATAGAAATAGTTGAAAATTTGTTGTTTTGTTTATAGAATATTTGAATTACTTGACTGCGTAAAAAAAATGTTCTGCAGAATGTCTTTTCAGGACCACATCTCATCATTTTGAATTGAGTAATACATTCATGTCTACCACCAATTATCAGCCATCGATCGATGCTGAAAAAACTATGAAAATATTTAGAATTTCTATTTTAGATTAATAGTGCGATAAATTAAATAGTTTTCCAGTTTATGTGCGAAGTGAAATGTTCATGCACGATTATCATCGAAACTTGATTATAATCTAGAAAACACGATGTTTTTGAAGTGTCATGTCATCACAATGGTCATGGAATTCCGATATAACTGTCAGATACGAACCGATGTAACAGCAAGAGTTCTGACAAAATCCTATTTTATAAATATAGTGCCCTCTGGTGAGGAGAAAATGAGAAAGTTTTGTCATCATCGTTGAAATGCAAATGTTTCAGTATAGTCAAGCTATTCATAAAAAAAAATTGATATTTTTAAATAGATGGGAAAATATTCAAAAACATAGCTATTAGCAATTTTTTCGAATTATCTTTCAAAACTTCCATGTATCTTGTGCATAAAATCGAATTCTAAGTAACTTTTTCGAATAACTTTTTTTGATATCTTGCCATCCTACCCCACTTTTCGCCTTTTCATAGCAATTTTTTTCAATTTTTCAAAATCGATTTTTAGGTAATCGGACATGCACAAACTTTTCCACAGAATATTTTTTCCAATACTCCAATAATAAACTTTTTCCCATATGGTATATACTTTCTGGCAGACACTGTATATATATATATATATATATATATATATATATATATATATATATTATCGGGTTGATCTCGTTATTCGTCAGGAAGCATTATGACTAAAGCATTAGATTTTGAAAAAGTTTTTCCCATAGGATGGATAAGGACCTATTATTGCTAAATTTTAAAAATATTTTCATGTACGAGGTATCAAAGTTGTTATTTTTGAAATGGAATAACCCTTATGTTATTTTATTGTCGTATTTTACAATCAAAATAAAGCCAAGTTTCATTATAGATTGATTCACCTAAACCTTATAGTTTTTGAAACATCTCGTATTTTGTGAGCATGTAGTATCAGTTTCAATGCTTAAATTCACAACTAGTGTTTTCTTTTTTCAACCAAATTAATGCTAGAGGCTACTTACCGAACAACTTTCATATCGAACTTGTGAAATATTTACTAACTTGTACAAGGTGTGTAAAAAATTAAGGCAGAATAATTACCATCTTTAAACGGAAATAACTTGTTGGAGTTGACGACTTGGAAAAAGATGCTACTTCAATAAACCAACATAATAGTGCACCTTCTACCCCAACAGCCGAGAATAAAGAGAAATTTCCGTCGGGATCGCAAAAAGTTCCTACTACCCCACGGATGCCTGCAACTAAGAAACAGGTACCTATGGTTAAAACTCTGCAGGAGAAACCAAGAACTCGTCTGATCAACAAGAATTAGCCGATCAGAAATGTTAACACAATTAAAAGACTGTTTAGTTCCATATTTCTTTAATTGTTCTCTATATGATAATCAATATTTTTTATTTATATTATTAACATTTATTAGCTTTATTATATACTGAAATATGCTCTGAAATGGTCTCAAATGGATTCATATATAAGAGATTTTCACATTGAAAAATTATTAACATACCCCTTGAATGACTCTCAAGAAACGAAAGAAATATTGAAAATAAATTGTAACTCCCGAAATTTCAAAATAATTCATAATAATATACGAAATATTGGAAAAAACCTAGATGAATTCAGAATCTTCACTGAAGGATTTGATACCTCATTTGATTGCATTGTTCTTACTGAAACTAGACAAATTCACGATTCTTCAGTTTTTAACATCGAAGGATATAAAACTATATACAACCAGGGAAGTTTCAACCAGAATGATGGTGTCATTGTGTTTATTAAATCCAAGTTATACCAATCTCACAATCTGATTGAACTTAATGGTAGCTTTCTCATTAAACTTAAAGCGAAATCTGAAAATACGGTCTTTTGTATACACGCATTTTACAGATCCCCCGTAAGTAATGTAGATACCTTTTTGAATGAAATGAACAATGTACTAAGTCAAGACAGAGAGGACTCTCATTATAATTTGTTTTTAGGATATATTAACATTGATCTTCTAGTCAAAAGTGATGATTCAAGAAATTACCTAGATTCATTATGTGAAATTGGTTACCGCTCATCAATCAATATACCAACCAGAGTTCAAAAAGACTCAAAAACGTGTATAGATCACATCTTTATT
Organism: Gonioctena quinquepunctata; assembly: GCA_018342105.1. Classification (NCBI taxonomy): domain Eukaryota; kingdom Metazoa; phylum Arthropoda; class Insecta; order Coleoptera; family Chrysomelidae; genus Gonioctena; species Gonioctena quinquepunctata. The sequence goes on along the minus strand of JAFIRS010003308.1, from coordinate 88,063 downwards.
AATGCTAAAAATAATAATTATGATTTACTTTCACCTATTACAGTGGCTACTACTATAACCGATCATTATACGACTATATAACAGATAGTACTGAATAAAAAAAAAGAAAGAGAACATTATGATAATAAAAAATATTTTGAGATAATTGACAATAATAAGCTGGTAGAGTCGATTGAGAATATTGATTGGGACGAATTAATCGAGCAGCAACATGATCTCGATACTACAACAAACAAATTTCTTGAAAAAATACTCAAATCTGTAAAAAAATCCAAAAAATATATCAAAATAAAAACTAGGGAAAAAAAATAAAAAAATGGATAACAAAATCTCTGATCAACACCGTTAAAAAAAAATGATCTATACCACAAGTGGCAAAATACTCCAAACAACGAGAAATAAAAAAATGATTATCTAATATCGAAAAATGAAGTTGAATATTTGATTGAAGAAGCAAAAACCAAATATTACAAAAAACGCGTGGAAAACGAAAATAATATGTCAAAAAAACTTTGGAACACGGTAAATGAACTGATAAAAACTCCTGAAAAGAATGAAATTATTAATATCGAGAACGAAAATGGTGATTTGGTAAATGACTCCAAAGAAATGACAAATATATTTAATAATTTTTTTGTAAATGTATGGAAAAACTTGGCATCAAAAATCAACAGAAATCCAAACTATAATGCTAAGAAGAAAATTTCACTAAATTCAATCTTTCTGGAACCAAATAATGAACACGATAGCCCAACTAAAAAACAAAAAAGTTCCGGGATATGATGGTCTGAAAGCAGAAACATTGAGAGCTATCTCAACCTAGATATGTGAACCACTGGCATACATAATCAACAAATGTTTCGAACTGGGTCAATTTCTGAATGCTTTCAAGATATCAGTGGTGACACCCATATACAAAAATGGAGGAAAACAAAAAGTGACAAACTGTAGACCAATATCCCTAATAACATCTCTTAGTAAAGTAGTTGAAAAGATTCTAAAGAGTAGATTAAATACATTCTTGAACAAATATAACCTTCTATCAACATCCCAGTTCGGCTTTCGGGAACATGAATCAACACAAGACGCTATTCACGTTTTAACCAATGATATTTACGAATGCTTAGACAAAAACATTCCATGTTTAGGCGTATTTGTAGATTTAAGTAAGGCTTTCGACACAGTTGACCATACTATCCTTCTAGCCACGCTAGATGATATAGGAATACGAGGTACAGCAAACGACTTACTTGAAGATTATCTGACAAATAGAAAACAGAAAGTACGAATCCGAAATGAGACAAGCTCAGAAGAAATGATTACTTGCGGTGTGTCTCAGGGAACAGTGTTGGGACCGATGTTGTTCACGATATACTTAAATAACTTATTCTTACAAGAAAATTCAGGAAAAATTTTAAGCTTTGCCGATGACACAGTCATTGTTCATAAAGCCAATAATTGGTATGAATTGAAGACAAAAACCGAAAATGATCTGAATAAATTGAAAGATTGGTTTGATAGCAGACTTCTCTCAATTAATTTCACCAAAACTCACTACCTGCCATTCAGCAGTACAGAAAGGCTTCTTCCAAATTTTGACTTAACCATTCAACAAAACTCTCATATGAAACCTGTCAAAAAAATTGAATACCCAGGTGTTTTCTTGGTCCCCCACCTGAAATGGTCCTCACAAAAAAGTTACGCTGTATTCTGTATAGATTTAAGCAGGTAAAAACATATCTCGATTTGAAACAAAAAAAAATTGTTTATCAAAGCTTAGTGGAGTCTCACTTGAATTATGGGATTATAGGATGGGAAGGGGTTTCGAGAACCTACTTGAATATGCTTGAAATCTCGCAAAAAAGGTTTCTAAGAATGATACTGAATAAAGATTATAGATACCCTAGCGACTCTCTATATGCTGAAACAGAAATGTTAGATATAAGACAGCTTTATTCCATTCAAGTACTCATCATGCAACACCTGAATAAAACTCATCTGAATGTTCTGACACACTCGCATGCTACCAGACAAAAACATAAATATGTCACCCCATTTATGAAAAAAGCAATAGGCCAAAAAAGCTATCATAATATTGCTCCAAAGCTATACAACTTCCTACCTGACTCTCTGAAAACTGAAACTTCCTGTGTGCTATTCAAAAAACAGTTAAAAAAATTCGTAAAGGAAATTGATTAAAAGGAAATTCATAAAATGATTGAATGAATGAATTTTTTCAATATAAAGAAAGAAATATAATACAAATACTTCAATTATCATGAAAATGAATATGTACCAAAAATCGAAATAACAAAACTGAAACATCTGAATTTTATTGTTATTATTTTACATTTATTTACATCTATTAACATTTAATTACTTTTGGATTATTATTATCATTACTAACATTATTATGAATAATTATAAAATTTTATAGCTCGTTCTCTGTCCATTAATAATATTTATATTTTATATAGTGTTTTATACTACTTGTTATAATACTTGTTATATGTTTTACCAAAATATTCACCCACACACAGGGCTTGCCCTCAGTGGGATAACAACTTATTCATCTATACTTCTCTGTACTCTATTTATTGTATTGTCATGTTTATGTTCAATGTTATAATTGTATCATCTGACTTTATCTGTGAATCGAAATGATGAATAAATATTATTATTATTATTAATATTATTTCATGTCAACAGTACACGTCAAATTCAATTTCTTTTCCCGTTTTCAAGTAAAATGCACATTTTAATTCTGCAAACTGATTTTAAGAAATTTATTATTCATCATGTCGCCAAGTTGTATTATTATTCACTTATGGTTGTCAGTTATTCATAAGTGTTTGATTTCAAATCGTCCTATTAGTGACAGCAGTAGTTTGTGATCTCATCATTATTTTGTTATCGAAAATGCTAGTTTATCCAAAAGAAGAAAGAATCGGCATGATTTTTATATTCGGAGAATATCTTCAAAACTGTTTTCTGGCATCACAAATTTAAGCTGAAAGATTTCCCAACAGAAATCTTCCAAATAAAGCAGCATTCGAAATAATGATGACACTTTCAGATGAACTAGAAGACTTCAGTTTAAAAAACCATTTAAAAAGTAACCTGTGACAGAAAACGAAGAAATTAAATTTGCGGTAATTGCCTCATCGAAAATTTCCATACAAGTCAAAACCGAATTGCGGAAAATATCGGCATTAGTCAAGCAAGCGTATCAAGAGTTCTTAAAAAATATAGTTATCATCCTTATAAAATTCAGCTTCATCAAAAACTTTCCGAAAACGATTATGGGAAACGAGTTGAATTTCGTAAGTGGCTATTGGATAAAGTTGCAGACGATGAACACTCTTTCAATTCATATCAATTCTGATCCCAATCCACATCAAATCAGAATCATGCATAATCAACACAGATGGTAAGTGAATGTATGAGGCGGAATAATGTGTCAATATTTATTGGTCCTTATCTTTTCGAAGGACATTTAAATGAAACGTTGTTCTTTAGAATTTTTAACAAATTATTTTCCAGTTCTTAGACATAAGAAGAACGATGTGAATATTTAATTGTTCATTTCCGAAATCAATGATTTGGAAAGAATGGATTCCAAAATTGGCCCCCAAGGTCAACCGACCAGACGTCACCTGATTTCTTCTTATGGGGATACATTGAAGGGATCGTTTATAATACACCTCCAAAAACACCAAACGATATGAAACAGCGCATCAGAGAAACTCGCTTATTTTGGCAAATTTTGCTGAAGGTTTATAAAGAGGATACATTTGTGTTGAGAGTCTGATGGTTGCCATTTTGAACACTTGATATAAAATATTGCTTGTTTTATATCCATAAGTTTTTTCTTCATAATTTAAAATAATACATAACATTTAAAATATTAAAGAATAAACGCATTTATTATCAGATCTCGGTGTTTATTTCAATCAATTCTGTTTCGTCAGAAGGCCATAGGCGACTTGATGAATAATAAATTTTATAAAATCAGTGTACAAAGTGAAGATGTGCATTTTACTTGAAAACGTGAAAAGTTAGCTATAGAAATGTTCCCTAGTATTCTATAGACAATTAAATTTGACATCTGCTGTTGACATAGAATACAAGGCGTTCCATATGAATTAGACAAGTTATTAACGTTTAAAGATTGTAATTATTTTACCTGAATTTTTATACACCTTGTATAAGTTAGTAAGTATCTCACAAGTGCGAAATAGAAGTTGTTCAGTTAGTAGCCTCTATCATTAATTTGGTAAAAAAACACCGGTTGAGAATCTAAGCATTAAAACTGATACTACATTTTCACAAAATAAGAGATATTTCAAAAACCATAAGGTTTTGGTGAATTAAACCTTGATGTAACTTGGCTTTATTTTGATCGTAAAATCCGAAGATGGAATAATATACAGGGTTTTCCATTTAAAAAATCACAACTTTGATATGTTTCGTGTTTTTGGCAAACCCTGTACAACATAAAAATATTTTTGAAATGTAGCGCTAATTGGTCTCTATCCAACCTAAGAAAAAAACTTATTTAAAATCAAATGCTTTAGCTATAATGCTTCGTGTCGAATAACGGTATATATATATATATATATATATATATATATATATATATATATATATATATATATATATAACGGGGATCTTCAGTCAGCACAATTGTTGGACTATGAAAAACTCTTTAATACGTTGGACCGAGCTTTCGTTTCAATTTTGAAACTTCTTCAGGGTCAGTAATCTGAGTGGTTGATTAATGAACATTTACTTTATGAAAAAACGTAAAATATGTAAAAATTTGTCGGAATGGTGTTATATCTTTGACGTTTCGAGTTTTTCATAGTTCAACACTTGTGCTGACTGAAGATCCCCGTTATTCCCCACTGTTCATACCAATTTTCAGTCGTTATTTCTAAATTTATATATATATATAAATATAAATATATATATATATATATATATATATATATATATATATATATATCATTCCAATATTGAACTATATGGAACAAGTACTGGGTGATCTATATATTGCAGTGATCGATATTTTCCTGCCATTCTTTTCGATTTCTATCTCCAGAGTTTTGATTTTCGCGATATTTCTGATATTATACGGAAAAGGAAGTGTTTTCCATATCTATTCGAAAGTCCCTCATTAAATAACGTTACATACATAGCCTTCCATATGAATCATTTCAAGATCATTCGTAACTTCACGATCAGCGACTTCTGTTGATAAAGCAATTAGCAAGAAGTGACAACTCAGAATTCAATTTGATTTGTCGTTTACTACCAAGTGTTGTTCATCCTTGCACTTCTTCACCGTACTGATGAGGGCCGAAAGCCCGAAACACGTGTCTACGGTTAACATTTTTTCTTGAGGGCTATGTCCGTTGATTTTTTCCATTTTGTTTTTAACTGTCCCTTCGATATTCCTACTTTTCAAATTATTTTTTTTACAGAAATGTGGTTGAGAAATAAGTTCCAGGATGATCTGTAGATGAGTGGATCTATTGAATTATTATAATTTGGAAGATAGCAGGGGGAAGCGGGGTACATTCAACATGTTTGAATACAAACTCGCATATTTATGTAATTTTCAATTGATAGCGACACATTATGCCACAGTTATGAAAAATTCACGTTATTATATAAAATATTGTTGAAAATCCGAGAAAAAAAACAACTATGAAAATAATACATTGATTTTAGAAAAAAGTGTCAAAAGGTTGGAACTGGCCCTCCGTAGGGGCAGTTCCAACCATGCGGTGGGGCAGATTCGACATTAGAGAGTGTGAATAAATAAAATGTTCTGATATGTAAAAATTTTTCATTTACAAATATGATTCGTTATTTTAGTTAACATCACATTCACTTGAATCAATATTGAACGAAAGCAAAGAAGCTGTTCGAGCTGTTTCAGCTAAATTTGGTTCCGGCAACTTCAAAACGATATCATCACTTTCGACAATGGATATATCATCAACCAGTGGGTAGGAAAATTTATTCAATGGCTTTTTACGACGTTAAAATTTAACTTCAAATTCAGTTGATTTCGCAGATAGTACCGTGGCTATATAGTAGATTACTTTAACTTTGGTACATAATTTCACCAATACAAAATCATTTTCATTTATTATATCATCGTCCCGCAATAAAATTGGAGCTGTTTATCCTTCGCTATCGTCCGAAACGTCATCTGAGTCCAAAACCGCTGTATGTTTTGAATCTGAACTACTCTCGATAATTTTTCGTTAACGCTGGGGTCCAGTTTTCACGTTATGTTCTGGAAAAACTTTCTCAATCACTTTCTGTATTTTTTTCTCCTTTGATTTTTTTACGAAGCCCTCTTTCATACTCCAGCTGTTCTAACGGATTTTTCTCCGGAGTATCGGTGTAAATCCGGAAATTTCCCTTCTTATTTTCACCGTTTTCCTTCTTCTCAATACAGGGTCTAGAAAAAGGTCGTACTAAGTCTGGGGTGGGAATAAATTTACCATATTTTTTTACTGGCCCTAAAATTAGTAAAACCTAATTGGAAAACTCCTTTGAGGATGTCCAAATGAATAAATTAGTTACCGAAAACTGGTTTTTCTGGTGTAATGGAAATAACATTAGATGGTATATCACCTGCTGTTGAAGTTGATGGTATGGCCTTCAGGTGAAGCTGAAGTGGTAAGTATATCTAAAATATAGGAAACATTACCGCCCACTAAACCACTAATATGTATACATTTACCTGAAGATACTAATGTTGGTGTGACAGATGAAGTGGCTGAGGCAACTTCTTGAGGCGTGTCTAAAACAGGCTCCTCTATTGTATCGGCGCCAATTGTAAATACTTGTGCAACACTATACTTAGAAGAATATTGAGCTTCTTCATTATTACCGCTCTCATGCCCCGAGTCATCTTTATAAAGCTTGGTTGATTTTTCATCTGAATATTCTTCAAGTAATTTTTTCAAAACATCTCCAAGCTTCTCGCTGAGACATTATTTTCGATAAAATCTCCCGAATTGAGTTTTTCATATTGCCTTCACTTATATTTGCTCTGTTTGTCTTTTACTTTGTAAGGAATTTTTCGTTACTTCCTTATACATAACCAATTTCTCATAATTTTTCCGGTTATCTTTACGGTGGTACGGGTCAGTAGTCACTGCTCAGGTCGTGAACTGCGTTACTTCATTATCGACCCTTGAATATGTGTTCATAACAGTTGTATTTCATGTCGTCCAGCAGTTGTTTTTTCCATAAGTGTTTCTAAATAGAGATAAAATCGAGAATGGTTTTTGGAAAAACAGGTGAAAATTGGTGATCTGCTCGAACCGAAAGGATGATCCTCCTCTTTCTTCGATTGAACCTCGACAAAGGCAGGTTTGCTGAATGAACTGATCCTGGTACGTTACGATTTTCAAATTGAATTGCTATCGCTGTTGATATTGGTGGAGTATAATTATTTTCTTTATCTTGCAATCAATGTTGTAGTTGATGAACATTATTTTTCCGCTTTTTATAAGCTTGTAATATTCGAATACTTGGATGGTAATTGCATGGTAATTATAGATTCTATACTGTCATATTTTCGTCACCTTTGGAATTATCAGTGAATTTACGAATAAATTATCTTCATATTGCTCACCGGAGGGCTGTCCTATAAGGCAAACTGCATAACTGTCCCAGAATAGTCGAATACATCCTTTGCAATCGGAATCCTTGGAATAATCCCCTGGTAGTGTGAGGTAAGTGAGCGCTAGTCCACTCGAAATTACCAATTATCTGATACCTAAAAATGGAAGAAGCGTAGAACTGATTTCAAAAAAAACATAGTCCCCAATGGTCTAAACGGATACTACGTCAGCCACGTAGACATGTGCCGTAAAATATTCTGCCAAAAAGGCCGAAATATATTTTTTTTGGTTTTTTCTTTAGATCCAAACTACAAATCAACGTTGATAGGAATAAGCCAAAGGGAATATCATATACGATATGTGAGATATAAAATAACATGAAGATAATTTGATCGTAAATTCACTGATAATTCCAAAGGTAATGAAAATCTGACAGTATAGAATCTATAATTACCATACAATTACCATCCAAGAATTCGAATATAACAAGCATATAAAAAGCGGAAAAATAATGTTCATCAACTACAACATTGATTGCAAGATAAAGAAAATAATTATACTCCACCAATATCAACAGCGATAGCAATTCAATTTGAAAATCGTAACGTACCAGAATCAGTTCATTCAGCACACCTGCCTTTGTCGAAATTCAATCGGAGGAAGAGGACAATCATCCTTTCGGTTCGAGCAAATCACCAATTTTCACCTGTTTTTTCAAAAACCATTCTTGGTTTTTTCTCTATTTAGAAACACTTATGGAAAAAACAACTGCTTGACGACATGAAATACAACTGTCATGAACACATATTCAAGGATCGATAATGAAAATCGCTGTTTCGCAGTTCACGACCTGAGCAGTGACTACTGACCAGTACCACCGTGAAGATAACCGGAAAAATTATGAGAAATTGGTTATGTATGAGGAAGTAACGAAAAATTCGTTACAACTAATATGTAGCACCTTTTTATACATATTCGTATGTCCTGACAACATGCTTGATTTCAAGGTTATGTCAATCTGGCATACAACTTTCAAATTATAACAAAAAGACACAATAAACAAATGAGTTGAGTAATGCTTTAAACTCTGTTGGTATTGCAATAAGTAATTCGTGAAAAAACTTACCTTGCAGTGCACAATTTTATAATTAATTTTCTAATTTACTGTCATTTTCTAGGCTCACAATATTCAACTGAGAGTTGTACCACCTTACAAGTAATACAATATATTTTTTTTGAGCGGTAAATTCAAATGTAATGCCATTTAGGTCGATTGGGTGGAAGTGCCCCCTGGCCGAGTGGTCCCCCCTTTTCTCTACAATGGAAAGGAAAACATTCTCAATTGAATATTGAATAGAAATATTTTACTGTGAATTGAAAAATCAACGATAAAAATGTTATTCTTGTGAATATCTAACAGAAAATAACTACTTCCCCGGCTGAATCCACGCTGGACATTGAACTACATCTGATAGCTATTCTGAAAGGACCCTAGCTTAAAGGAACAATATATCTTCTATTCCAGTCTTGAGTCGGAGATAATTCCACATCTGTTCATATTTTTAAATCAATCTATTAGTACAAGGTAGACTATATCAAAGTTGTTTTATGTTATTTTTCTACGTATTTCCCAATTTTCAGTGAGTCTCTGGAATAACACCCGAACACACACATGATACACGCGAAACGAAAGAACAACTTCTGTACGACGAAGTCTCGTTCTACTTTTCAAATTATCCCGTCACTCGTAAATCCATCCTAGTCGATGACAGTTCTCAGTTCTAGCTGCGTTCTGCTTGAATTGATTTATTGAAGAGCGTACGAACCGCGAACTCGGGCCGGAAAAGGTTTCACTCTCAAATAAAAACATCTTTGCAATCTTTTGTTCCGCGAAAAATGTTGCACTTATATATCAAGATGGATCAGGAGGATGACGAGTTCCTGAATGCAAGTTGTGTTGACACTGATGTATCTGAGGAAATATGCCAAAGGATTTGTTTTAGTGTGAAAATAAATGGACGTTATTTCGATTCGCTATGCAATTTTCTGGATATGGGGCAATTTTAAACTTGTGGGAAAAGTCATATGTTTTTTTAAATCATTACTGTGATGGAAAGTGAAGAATAGAAATCATTTCCAGAAAGAGGATGCACACATAAAAAAGTAAAAAAAAAAATTAATAAAAACTAGCTGACCCGACAGACGTTGTCCTGTCCAGATTCTATATTCCCTAGAAATATTTTCCTGAAAACTCTCGTCCGTGTGGAATTTCTTTTTTCTTGTGTTTTTCTTCGAGTTGTTCCATCTAGATTATGCTTTTGACTCCCTCCGCTTCCCGTTATCTCAATCGCAAACTTGATCTTGTCATAACCAACTGCGGAGATTGCATTGTCTCCAAATGTGATGAACCTCTCGTTAACATAGACGCCCATCATCCAGCACTCTCTATCTCATTGAACTGTCGAATTCCTCATATCAATAACTTTTCTATTAATGCAGCAGATGCTAATAATCAATTTAATTGCGAATTGAAAGCGAACTTCCCAGTTATGTACGAGATGATCAGGACAGCTCATTGGCGCGATGTTGCCGAAAGTTCAGATGTTGACTCGGCGTGTACTTTATTGTATCAAAAGTTAGACAGCATTTTCAGTCAAACAACCCCATTGAAAACAATAAGAACTCGTCAATTCCCCCCCTGGTTCGATGCCGATGTTATTAGCCACATAAAAAGAAAGGAGTTAGCATTTAAAAACTACAAGAAATATAAAACAGCTTTCCATCAGAATTGATATTCGGAACTGAGAAAGATTGTAAAAAATAAAATAAACTCAGCGTATAATAAATACACAAACGCAGCGGAGAACAATATTTCAACAGACAGCTCGAATTTTTGGTCATTCATAAATAGTAAAAAAAGGCACTCGCTTATTCCGGGTATAATGAAATTTGGTGATGCAGTATTCGATAACCCCGTGGACATTGTCAACGGATTTGCAGAGTATTTCAGAAGTGTATACCTGGTTTCTGATGAGAACATGCTCCGTGAAAACTTTGATGATACTGATTTAGATATGTTAGACTTAGGTGTTTTTTCCGAAATTGATATAGCTACTGCTTCAAAAAAACTAAAGAACAAACTTACTGCGGGAGTCGATAATGTTCCTAGTTTTGTAGTAAAAGATTGTATTGACATACTATCTATAACTCTCATGGGCATATTCAACCTAATTTTATCGACCAGTGCCTTCCCTGAACTGTGGAAGACTGCTCGAATATGTCCGATTTTAAAAAAAGGCGACTCAAGTCAGATCACAAGCTATAGAGCAATTTCTATTTCATGTAATTTTTCCAAACTCTATGAAATATGTATACAAAAGGTCATTTACTCTCATGTTCAGAAAGTTATTTCCCCCACCCAGCACGGCTTTGTATAACAAAGATCGTGTTCAACAAACCTTGTATGTTTAAACCAATATCTCTGTACTCATTTAGACAAGCAGAATCATGTCGATGTTATTTACTCGGACTTCCAAAAGGCATTTGATCAAATAGACCATTATGTTCTTCTTAGTAAATTAATAAAATTGGGACTCTCCAGGCAACTGCTCACTCTACTTGAGTCATACCTAGTTGACAGAAAACAGTTTGTTGAATACAAATCTTTCAAATCTGCTTCATACGTAGTTACGTCTGGAGTGCCACAAGGTTCTAATCTAGGGCCACTCTTGTTCTTAATTTCCATCAATGACTTGTCAACATCTTTGAAAATTCCCAGCCTTCTATTTGCAGATGACCTTAAATCATACTACAAAATCGATAACATTACTGATTGTCACTGTGTACAGTCTGAGTAAGATTCAATTAAACTTTGGTGTAATAATAATCGTCTTCAACTGAATGTATCCAAATGCAATATAATATCGTTCACAAGAAAATATACAACCATAATGTATGATTATACTATCAACAATAACACGATCAACCGGGTACATGAGATAAAGGTATAACATACGACAGCAAATACACATTTACAACACATATTAGAAAAATGGTTGCGGATGTAAATCGGATGCTTGGTTTCATTTACAGAAATAGCAGAAGCTTCGAAAACGTTGCCACCATAAAATTGCTATATTTTGCCTTTGCCAGATCTAAGTTAGAGTATGGCTCTTTGATATGGAATCCATTCTACGATTACCAAAAAATGTCAATCAAAAGTGTACAGAGGAAATTTTCGAAATATTTATGCTTGAAAGTTGATGGACAATATCCTGTGAGAGGCATCGATCATGATATTTTATTGTCACGTTTCGAAATGACATCTTTGGAAATACGGAGAATTATTCTTGGCATTAAATTTTTGAATGAATTAATCAATAACAATATTGATTGTGCTGCTCCTTTGAATGGAATCAATTTTCTAGTACCTAGAATCGGAGGTCGGCACAATGCCAAATTTTATTGCGAAGCATCACGAACAAACGTTATGCTACGATCACCGTTGAATTTCATGTGCGGTAGCTTCAACAAAATTTTTGAAATTTGTGACATTCATTTTGACTCATTGAATGCTGTTACATCGTGTATTATTGAGTATCTATAATGTTCATGTCTACTACAGCAACCTCACAGTATTTTGGTGTTATGTATTCTTTTGTTTTCTTGTTTATTTGTTCACTAACTTTTCTCTTGAACTTTAGAATTTAATTGTATGTTAATTATTATAAGTTTTCTCATCAGCATTTATTTTCATATATATATATTGATTGTTGTATTAACATTTCCTGTAACTGGGTACCCCTGTTGGAAATGAACTGTTTTTATCCTGTTTTCCCGTTACCCCGCTTTTCATCTCGTTTTCTCGTTATCCCGTTTTCACGTTATCCCGTTGTCCCGTTTCCCGTTATCCCGTTTCCCGTTTTCTCGGTAACCCGTTCTCCTGTTGATCCCGTTTTTTCGTTTTCCCGTTTCCCGTTATTCCGTTTTCTCGTGAATGACGAGTGTATAATGCCATTTCATAACAAATTACAGTGGTTAAAAATCTGAATTTGTTCCTTGTAAAATTTGACGAAATTTTGGATAGCGCCAACCGCCCAATTTCAGGTGACCTACTCGGAGGAAAACTTTGGCAACGGCCGAATGCAATGAACATTCAACCCGACAAACAATATCGGCCCAATTATTCTGTTTCCAATTATACCAACACAGACATTGACGCCAATCCTTTCTGAAAATTGCCCTCTCTCCTTGCGTTTTGATTTTGTTGGGACCAGTACCGAGTATTTTGCTTATTGAACATAGAACATACTATTATTTGTAGATCGTGATTCGTCGGAAAATAGAATAAAGTTGATAAAATTTGGGTCAACTCTATGATTTTTGAGCTGCCAATCAAAAAACACTACCCGTCTATCGCCATTGTCAGCGTACAAATGTTGATGTAACTGATATTTAAGTGCTCGATATCCGTGCTTTCTTAGTTTTTTTATTGCTGATTCGTGACTTATCTGCATTCTTGACTAATTTATCTTAAAGAAACCGATTTATCAACCTCAACCATAGCAAGAACGTTAATCTCAGTCTCTGTTCCGCCTTTCGATTTCCTTCTTGCCTACAACGATTCTCAACGTACGGATAATACTGATGGCCTGGCTGTTGCCGATTGGGATATATCTGAGTATACAGCATTCCTTGAATTTCTATGAAATTCTCCAAATATAAATAATATATACACTTTTTCAGTTTTTTAAAGACAATTCAACTCATGTATAAAAAATCGCATATGCCTCAGTGCAATTGTCTGTTTGACAGCGGCAAAAGTTAGCTGCAACTTTTACAGCGACAAACACACTAGTGGTTCTTTCCCTTATTCATTTGTTCATCAATTATCGTGGTGTTGGTTGCCAAAATTAATAGTTTGACATGTTTGTCAACAACTAATTGAATATCTAAGCACTAACAATGAGTCGATTTGGTGAGTCTACGAACGCCGAATTTGGTCAAATTGTTAATACCTGTGTGCCTACTAATACAGTTGCGACGCAATCATCAATCTGGCGACAATTTTCTACGTTTTGCGATGCAGAAAGATATAAATTTGAGTCAGATACATCCATCGAGAAATTGAATGTAATATTGCAAGATTGGGCATTCAATATGCGAAAAGGCAACGCAGAAGACTACAAAGAAGCGGTAGTTGAAACAATTTGGAACACCACCGCTAAATTGCTACAAAGTAAATATTATAACGAATTCAATATTTTATTCAACACTTTCACCGACGTTCAGTTTAATTCATCACGAGCTGCACGTAATGCTAAACGTAGAACCTACAAGCACAACCCGAAAAGAGAAAATCTAGTGCATCAGCTCTCAATAAATCTGAAGTATTTGCAATGGCCAGATTATATGACGAAAATGAACCGGAAGTACTTGTAAAGGAATTATATCACATTTTGGCGTTTGAATAAGCTTGTCGCGGAGGAGATGCAGCTTACTGCAAAACCACTTATTTCGTATCTGAAATTGAAAATAATGGAAAAGGAACTGGACGTATCGAGTATAATCCTTTATTTTCGAAAACTAGACAAGGCGGTAACAATAAATTATGTGACAGCAAATGGATTACGCCCAATATTTTCGAGGAGAATATCTGCCCAAAACGTTTATTCAAAAAGTTAATGGAAAAACGAGACGCTTTTATAACATTAGACAAAGTATTTCTTATACCAAATCCCTGTTGGAAGAAAAAAAATCCTAAAGGTTGGTATAAGAATGTGCCGATTGGAATTAATGAAATTCCCAACTGGACTAAATGCTCAGCACAACGAATTGGTATAGATGTCAAACGTGTCAAAATTACAAATCACTCAAATCGAGCGGCAGCAGTTAGCAAATTAAGTAATAGCGGAATTGAAGAACAAGCTCTAATAAAAATAACAGGACACAGCAATTCATCATCAATAAAACCATACTTACAAGTTGACATTCGAGCATTATTCAATCAATTCCTTTGGAAAAAAAAGAAACTTCAACATCTGCTACAGAAACAATTAGCTGTGGCACCCGCAGTGACATCACTGTTCCTAGTATGAATTTCAATCACTGCGTTTTTAATAATTGTACATTCAAATAAAAATGTGTTTAATTTTAATGTTTCATAAATGAAGTTTGCATTGATGTTTCTGAATTTCTTATTCATTAAATTGTCCTGCCGAATTACACTCGATGTTTGTATTGATATCAGGTAGATTTGTGTTGTTCAAATCCTAAACTGTTTCCTTCAGAAATTTGACTCGAAAAACTGTCAACCTATAAACGCTCCACCTTCGGTGTCGCGTTTTTAGTAGTTTTTCTCGTCTAATTGCTAGGCAACACTTTCTCATTAAACAATACAAATTCACCCGATAAAATGAACACCTCTCGTGCAATTATAAGTAGAAAATTGAACTGAAATTTAACAAAAACTAAGAAACTTTTACTGTCTGCTCATAAAGCTTATGTCACTGACATTACCTGAGCTGGTGTTTTGTATTCCAAATAAGACTTGATAAAAATAACTGTAAATTAGTATGCATCATGGCTATCCATGGCACACTTGACAAGAGTCCAGTATTTTCCTTAGTAATATTTAATTTATGTTCTCATTTTATATCCAATCGCAAATAAATTAGTATCGTTAGATTCGTCAAGAAATCCTTTTTTTGGAGAGTCCATGTAAAAAAATGGTCGTCTTTTGAAAAATAATAATTAGACAGGAAAATGTATTTTTGCCATCTTGTTTCATTTCTATCTATCATACTGGTCACTCAAACTTTGCGACTGTAAATTTCTGACATCACCTGAGGCCCTCAGATTAGTTTACGTCCGATCATGGCCACCTACATGCAATATTAAAAGTTACTCTGAAAGAATGAAGTAGGCGTAAAAACTTTCCAAAATATCACATTTTGATCCAGAATTGTCTCAGAAATAAAAAAATGTTACAATATACAGGGTGTTCTATTTTAAAATTAAAAAAAGTATCAGTACCAAAATATCGCAAAAGTAGGTATTTCCCATCCTACTATAGAAAAGCAACCATACGTGCGGTTATAGAATGGAATTAATTTCACAAAAAATGGAAAATATATAAAAATGGGAATGACCTCAAGGTATTCAAAGTACTCAGAGCTCGCTCGAAAAGATTAATCGAAATAGATTTCAAAAACTATCTGCACACTATTGAATATGAATTACTCTCTAATTCTAAACAATTCTGGAAATACGCCTGTGTCAAAAAACAATGCGTAAGTAAAATTCCAAACGGGCTTAGTTATGATGACACCGTAGCTAATAATGGACAGGATATTTGCAACCTGTTTTCAACTTACTTTCAAAGCGTGTACACACCAGAAACACATGACTTCAGTTATAACAGCTCACAGTCAACCAATATTAATATTGATAACGAATTACCTCACGTTCAATTCACAGAAAATGAGGTAGAAAACGGATTGAAAGAGCTTGATATCAATAAAGCCGCTGGACCGGATAGATTACCGCCAATATTTTTGAAAACATGCTCTAAATCACTAGTTGAACCCCTAACCTTAATTTTCAGTGAACAATTTCCGAATACTGGAAAAACGCGGATGTAATACCAATTTTCAAAAATGGAAAGAAAAACATAATGAGAAATTATAGGTGAACTATCTGCGATTCCTAAATTATTCGAGAAGTTAGTTTACAAATATATGCATTTTCTCGTGAAATCCATCATCATATCAGAACAGCATGGTTTCTTTGCAGGGCGATCATTGGAATCGAATTTAATAGAATATAGTGAATATTTATATAGTAACATGGACCACAGACTACAAGTTGACGCCATTTACACCGACTTCAGCAAGGCATTCGATAAGGTTAGCCATAATCTTCTTCTCGAGCGGCTTGCTGAGGTTGGGGTACGAGGCTCACTATTGAGATGGGTGAAATCTTATATAAAGAATAGGTCCCAATTTGTAACAGTTCAAGGAATTCGTCCGGAAGAGTATATCTCCTCATCAGGTGTCCCTTGAGGATCACACCTGGGACCTTTATTTTTTATCATTCATGTGAATAACATAAAGTCGTGTTTCAAACATGCCAACTTTCTGTTATATGCAGATGATATAACTTTACCCAACCGTACGAAATTTAAACGATTGTCACAAGATCCAAGATGACCTTAGTATACTTAGTGAATATTGTAACTCGTCTAACTTATATTTGAATTTTAAAAAATGCCATTGCATCACATTCACAAGGAATATAAATTCGGTACACTCCGATTATTCTATAGGGAATGATCAAATAACCAGGGTAAGTAAGATTGGGGACCTAGGAATTATATTCGATTCCAAACTGATTTTTGATCTACATGTCAATTCAATCGAAAATTCTGCCTCAATAATGTTAGGCTATATAATGAGAACATGTGAACATTTCGAAAACATCAAGTCTCCAATTTCTGTTTATAATGCATCTGTGTACAATGAGCTAAATTTCGCTTCTATTATATGGAGTCCTCAATACAAAACGTATATAAACCGCCTGGAAAACATTCAGAACAAATTTGTCAAATATATTTGTTTAAAACAAAATTTCAATTACAACGGCGACATTGAAAATGCGAGAAAACATTTCAATATTATATCACTATCAAGTAGGAGAGTGATCTCTGATATTTTAATTTACCACAAAATTATCTCAAATTCCGTAGATAATGCTAATATACTGAATCAAATTCAAATCAACGTTTCCATTCGGCCACTTAGAACTAACCACTTGTTCCGCATACCATTTTGGAGAACTAATTCGTCTCAAAACTCTCCTCTATGTAGAATTGTTCGAAATACTAACAGGTACACTGATCAAATCGATATTTTCTCCAAATCCTACCAAAAATTGAAGACCACTTTGAAACGACTCATGTATCAAGGAATTTCTGCTCGAATTAGTAAATGCAAAACTAACAAAAAACCACTTTGTCTTTGTTACTTTGTCTCAATTGCTGTCTGAAATCAGTATTAGTAAAATTAAATGTAATAATGTAGGTACTTCAGTGGGTCTGTATCTATCATGACCATTCAATAAATAAATGAATAAATAAAAACCAGAGTCATTTCCGGTGATACCGGAAATGACCGAAAAGTGAAAATATGCGATAACTCCCCTTTTCACATACCATTTACCTATACCAAATCTCATTTTGAAACACCTGATATTCTAGAAGTTATGATCCCTACAAATTGGATTCATATGTCGTTTGATTCCTCTATTCACACTCTCAGTAAACTTCACATGATATTGAATTGGGTGTATCAATTGAGAGTATAAAGTTCCGGTTTCGAACAAGTTTGAATGGCGGTTGGATTCTCTGATTCCAATGTGAATCCTCGTAACATTCCGCTCTGCATCGAATATATCAACTTACGCGCATTTCATCTCCAAATGGAAACTGACAGATTCCTATAACATCTCAACTTCACAAAGTTTTGTAACAAGCTGTGTTATAATCATCATTGTGTTTGTGTAGTCTGAGGCAATAATAGGAGTGCTACGAAGTTAGCTCCACAAAGAGTCCGCTGTAGGATCAAATGGAAAAGGGAGAAAACGATTTCCTAATTGAGTATCTTTTGTTCTTGATAAACCGAGGAAGTTAGTAATTACGTCTAAAAAGTGCCTGAACGAGTTCTGACTGGAATGTAATGTGATGAGCGAAGTGCGGAAATCAGAAAAGTGGAGGAGGAAATGGCGAATTGTATGGAAGTTGTAATATCATTTGGTTACATTGTTTCCTGAGTTCTTGCATACAGAGTGACTGATTCAAACCGCTAGAAGTGACGTGAATATTGGAATTGGTAAAAGGCTCTGTCATTTTTGAGGAAATTGGGGTATCATCATTTGAATAAAATCATTGGTTATCACTCCTGTTGTTTGAAAAGTGCTCAAACCCTGGCATGGCAGAATAATATTTTTTTCGTAAAATTGCTCTGAAAATTGCTAATATCACCTGAAGAATGTCGTTTTGAGTCGTTCCTTCGATTCCAAGGTGGGTCTTCATAAAAATTCTACCACTTTTTTTGGCTTGGCCCATGCAACCAGAAACTTGAGTAAAATGTTTTGATTGTCTTCTTCTTTTGATAAGAAATTGTGCAAGGCAAAGGTAGTCAGATTCTCGAGAGTAACAAGTCTCTTCCCTTCTTTTCCTCGCCATTCCTTTGTGTAATTAATCTGGCCTGACAATGTTTATCAATATTATATTGGAAAGAGAAGTATAACACAAAGGATTGTAAAATGAGGATCACTCCCGTGTTGCTCCCAACGATTTTTAAAGGCATTTCTTCGAAAATGAATACAAGGGGACCACGGTTGAGATAGGTATATAAATAATTGAATATACATTCAAAGTAACAATCTGCCTGTTTGCTTGTCATGCTCACGTTGCTCTAATCGGCTTTGAGCAATAATCAGTTGTTCGTTTGATCCGAGCAATTGATCAAAAAGTGTTCGTTTGACAGGAGCAGATTGCTACAGATCAGATAAAGCATGCTTTATCTGCTCCATCAATTTTCAGGGAGCACAAAAATCAAATCAAAGAGATTAGCATGCGGCAATAAGAAAATGGAGGAAGTTATAAGAAATAGTATCAAAATATTTCAAATGGAGATATGATAGATACAAATTCGGATGATTATTCAGTTCCAAATAAATCACGTCACAATTACGTTATCTCCATGAATTTCGGAGCAGCCTGGGCATTTCAAACAAACAGGACTAATGCTAACCTCAAAAAACAATTCAAAAACAGAAAAGAATTTAACAAACTTATTTTGGTTTCAAACACGAAAATTAGCAAACATTTTTTTTTTTTTATGTTCTGGTTCCCACGAAAAGGGATATCCTGTAATGTTCAGAGAACATCGTGGGAACCAAGGGAAAGAAGGTAGGAGTTGGTGTTCTTCTTAAATTTCTGGAGGTTGTATGCCTCGGGGAACACCTCCCTAGGCAATGAGTTCCAAAGCCTCGCTGTTCGTTGGATGAACGAGTCTTTGGAAAGTGATGTTCTGCAGGTCTCCAAAGTTTCAGAAGAGCATCGCCTATGAGAATATCTATAAAATAGAGACAAATCGCCAACTTTTCTACGGTGTTCCAGACAAGTGAGCGAGTTTGTAAGCGAGGCATCACCGACGAGACGAATTGCCCTTTTTTGGACAGAATCCAATAGCCTCAGGATATGTTTAGGTGCCGCGCTCCAAATATGGGAACAGTATTCCAGGACAGGTCGGATCTGTGCCTTATAGATCATAAGCAGCTGAGTGGGGGTGAAATAGCTCTTGGCACGAAAAAAAAACAATCAATTCCCAACTGTAGAAAGCTTTGCATGAGTTTGTTTGATTGTCGTTCGTTTTTACTGCAACTGAAGAATATGTAATCCAAGTCCTCAATCTCATTACAGGTAACACAGAGGTTACTATCTACAATTTTGATTTCGTGTAGGTTTGCTGGAGAACACGCATGTCCGAACTTCATCCGGCTTATAGTTGTATTCACGGGAATACTTGAAGATTTTTTTCTGGTTCGATTAGAGAGTACCTTGCGGGTTTTGTCTTGCAATAATGAGTACATCAGTAATGAGTATGTGGTTGTGACCATTTTCTGTTGAAAAATTTTTAAAATAGCTATTCTGTCTTCTAAGGTTTATGGATGTTTTTCTCCGAAATATATGCCTTGTTTTGTCAGTTGATCCACTTGACAATTTGAAAAAAATTGGTTATATCTTCCGAACATGGTTTGCAGAACCAAAATCAGTTTGTTCATATATATATATATATATATATATATATATATATATTGTGTAGATTTTCCTTAACCACGATTATTTATGAATTTTGTTGATTCTTAGGAATTTGGTGGCGTGGCAGGATGTGTTGTTATACAGGTTGAGGATGTGGTGGCTTGTTAATATAATATTGTGCTGAATTTTGTTCAGGTTCAGGTTTTTAACAAAAAATTGAGCCGACGAAAAAAAAACCTAAAAAGCAAAAAATAAAATGAGCTATTTTAGTCTTGAAAACTAAGCTCCTAAAAAATGTAAGTAACTAATTTCGAGTTGGCACCAAACGAACAAACAAGAAAATTAATTAACTTGAGTATAAAATGATGGAAGCAACGTTCGTGACGGTGGACTTCCGACGGAAATTGTCGAGCGTTTCCAAAGTCAATATCAGCGGACAGACCCGAACAGGCACACACGTGAGGGCACACGTCGTTGCGAGTGATCGTTGATTGTTGTTTGGCGCCGACTCAGTTACATCAGTTTAGGAGCTTAGTTATTAGGACTAAAAAGATTCAATTCGTTTTTTGTTCTCAGATTCTGCTTTCGTCGATATAATTTTTTGTTAAAAAGTTTCAATTTTTTTATTTTTTGTGGCTAAAATCTACTGATTCCTACCTACTAAATTTGGATTACTTTTGAAAAACTTACCCACCTTACTTCAACTATTAATTGTTATACAGTGTTATTCATTGGGAAATGCGCATACAGTGAAGGTAGATGGAGGCCACCGAGGTGCTTCTAAATAACCTATATTTTATGGGTTTATCGTTCTTTATAACCAAGATACAGGGTGATTTATTAATTTCCACATTTTTCAAATAATCATAACTTATGAACCACCTTATACATTTTTGTAATATTTGGTTCGTATGTTCTTTGTCCACAATGGTGTCGATTAACATTGAAAAAAGCCTCATTCCAGCTCCGACCTCAAAAAAATTAATAAGTAGGTCTCGAGTCGAAACAACACCCTGTATATCAATATTTCAAAATTTTATTTACAAATTTGGAAAGACCAGAAAAAAATAAGTAAGAGTGAATGTATTTGGTGTTTCCGCATAGATCTTTTTCACTTATTAACTTGAGTCAAATCTAGATGTTTCGATGATGAGGTGGCACAAAATGAATTTTTTCCCCAAATGGTACTTTTCTTTCCACATTTAATCCATGAAATCATCAACTATTTCTTATTCTCCTAATTTCTGAATCCCAACCTTATTGAAAAACGTGAGGACTTGTCCGTATTTGGGACAAATTATTATTATCAATGACTAAATTTCAAACACCCTGTATACGTAAAAAAATCATCATAACATTTGTTCATTGCGCAACATTCAAGAAAAAAATATGAGAAAGAGGAAAAATTACCATTCCGAAAAAAGCAATAACTTTATTTTGAACAAACCTAGCAACAAATTGTATTAAGTTAAACGAAAAGAATTAGACACTGGCAAAATTTAAACAACATAACTAATAACAGTTGTTCAAAGTGGCCTCCATTCTGAATACATTTCCGTGGTCTTCAAGTAAGATTTGTAATTAACTTTCTAATCATAGCTTGGTCATTTCTCAGTTCGTCGCATGCGTTTTTAATTCTCCGTAGAAGGTGATCTCTAGTGTTTACTTCAGTTGAATAAACTTTTGATTTCAAATAACCCCAAACATGGTAACCGAGTTAATTAAAATCGGGCCCCTTGCAGGCCAGTTGTGGGGTCCTCCTCTGCCTATCCAATGATTTGGGAAATTGTCATTTGAAACCTCTCTCACTATTACCCTGAATCATTACCCTTCGATGGATGAACTCAAGGCACACATTGAAGGATTAGATCCTAAAAAAGCACCTGGTTATGACGGAATTACTAATCGTATGATTAAGTATATTCCAGATAACCAGGTGCAGTCACTTCTAAATATAATCAATAATTCTCTACGCCTTGAAAGATCCCCTCGAAGAAAGCATGCCATCGTAGTTATGATTCCAAAGGAGGGACAAAATCCGACCTTCCCGCAAAATTATAGACCTATCAGTCTGCTTTGCAGTTCAGCTAAGTTGTCTGAAAAAGTCGTTCTAGAAAGGCTTGACGAAGAAGTGGAGGACAGAAATGTCCTACCGAATGAGCAGTTCGGCTTTGGGCGTACTCATTTCACCGAGCTTCAGGTTCTGAGGCTGGTGGAAGACGCCATAACATCTTTGAATGTCAATAACAGTGCCCATATAATACTGTTAGATATCAGTAAAGCTTTTGATAGCATGAGGGCTTACTCTCCAAACTCATTGACTTCCACCTGTCACGGAGCCTGGTGGAGTGGATCAAGTCGTTTCTCATGGGTAGGACATTTCAGATAAAGGTCGGCAATTCTCTCTCGGGTTCGAGAGAAATTGAGGCCGGCGTTCCTCAGGGGGCGGTGTTGTCTCCATTATTATACGCTCTCTATACATCCGATATTCCAAGGAGTGAACATGTGAAGATATCCCTATTTGCTGACGATACGGCTTTGCTTTCCTCTCCAGCCAACCACTTGATGGGTGTCGTTTACTTGCAGAATGCATTGAACGACCTCCAGCAGTGGTACCTGGAGTGGAAGATGAAGTTGAATCCTGATAAAACGCAGGCAATTTCGATGGGACGTAAGAGAAACAACACGGAGAGGGGTGTCTCTGTCAAGGACCTGGGGGTAACGGTGTATCGCCGGCTCACCTGGAGACCACACGTCAAAATTATTAAGGACAAAATTGCAAAGAAGATCTGCACATTATATCCACTCATCAACAGGAAGAGTAAACTCTTTCTGAAAAACAAAGTTCTTATTTATAAAATGATATTCAGACCTGTCATTTTGTATGCCTCAGATGTCTGGGGCCAAACCTGCAAGACTAGCATTCGCGTTCTGGAACGGGCGCAAATGAAAGTCCTGCGTATGATAACGAACGCTCCGTGGTATGTGCGGACCGATCGGATCCTCGAAGACTTGAACCTGCCTTCCATCAGGAGTATTATCAGAGACCGCAACCGGAAAGTTTTCGATTGCGCAATAATCCATGAGAACCCCCTCGTGAGGAAAGCCACTGATTATAACATAGACGACCCCTCACGCTTTGAACGTCCCAGGCACTCTATAGAGTGATGGGCTACTTACCAATCCATACTGGGTAATGAAAGCTGCACCCTCTATAGAAATTAACATTTTTCCAAATTCATATTCAAACTTCCCTTCTCGGCCATCTTTGAGAACCACCATCATGGAAAGTGCTAGAGACCAGTCTCTTGTCCTTATCGAGTCAAAATTCTAAATTCGTGAATGGCTGTTGCCCACTTATTTGATGTCCAAAGAGTGAGAGCCTTCGGGTTACACTTGACTTTAGTAACAGTGATAGGAGATCATGAACTAATACCCTGAAATGAGGTAGAGCCCCATCATGCCATGAAAGTACATGCCTTCAATATCAACTCCTGCATCATCTAGCAATATGGGTGAAATATTCTACAGGAACTCCAAATACACTTCAACCGTTAGTAGATGTGGTAGGATATGGAGTCCAATCAATCGATTGTTAATCTACACCAAACATTAAAGGAGAACCAATTTGTGAATGTGTTTGTTTCATGGCGAACGGATTTTGTCTGGCCCAAACTTGAGAATTCCTTGAATTATCAACACCGTCTCTGGTGAATTGTGGTTCATCGCTAAATAAACACCTGTATATGATCCTATTATTTTATAATACCCATCTACTAAAAGCCAATCGTGATATTTCATCTCCTGCTTGTAGCCTCTGAACTTACTGTAAATGGTACGGATCTAGATTATTTTTTCCCAATCTTCGCCAAACAGTAGACTGAGGAACATAAGTGGCGTGACTGATTCTTATCGTACTCATTTTTGGATACTTTTGTACAAGGTTGAAAATATCTTGCTCCAACTCGATATATCGTCTTTCATGACTTTCATTCTGTGCTGAAGTTGAAAATTTACCGTGTTCTCTAAGGTAACTAAACACATTAGAAAAATTCCTGTCACTAGGTAACCGCCGGCCAGGAAATCACCGTGCATATTCTCTTTGGGCAGCTTCCCCATCACCATCTCTAAATCCATAGACATACAACATGTCTGCATATTCATTATTATCAAATTCGTGTGGCATTTTATGTGAGCAATAACTGTTATCAACAAATAACGTAACAACACATGTTCAAACTCTAGAGTCATCAACTAACGTCAAAATTGTACTCTGACATCAGCCAACTTGTCAAGTACAACAATTTGGGATATCAAACCTGAAGTGTATTATTCACTAAATTAAACAATACGTGCAGACTTCTTGATTTCATTATTATTATCAAGAATGCATCAGAAGAGTCGAGAAATAATAAGACGCGGATAAAAAATTTTTTTATTTATTTAATTTTTTGTTATGTTTATTTTTAAAAATGTAGATTTGTTGCAATGTTATTTTTGTTTAAAATAATGTTATGCTTTTTTCGGAATGGGCATTTTTCCTCTTTTTTAAAAATTTTTGAACAAATATGATAATATTTTTACGCATACAGGGTGTTTGAAAGTTAGTCATTGATAATAATAATTTGTCCCAAATACGGATATGTCCTCTCGTTTTTCAATAAGGTTGGGATCCAGAAACATCTAGATTTGACTCAAGTTAATAAGTAAAGAAGTTGTATGCGAAAACACCAAATATATTTAGTCTCACTTATTTTTTTCTGCTCTTTCCAAATTTGTTAATAAAATTTTAAAATATTGATATACAGGGTGTTGTATAACCTACTTATTAACTTTTTCAAGGCCGGACCTGGAATAAGATTTTTTTTATTATGTTAATCGACACCACTGTGGACAAAGAACATACGAACCAAATATTACAAGAATGTATAGGGTGGTTCATAAGTTATGATCAATTGAAAAAATGGGGAAAATTTATAAATCACCCTGTATCACGGTTTTAAAGCGTACCAATTTTGAACCAACCAACCAACTTGAAAACTAACGGATCCCTCATACAAACTTAGACCCCTTTAAGGTTGAATTTTTAAAAACACTGAAAAACTATTCCTTTTCTTTGTGACAAAGACTTCAAATACCAATTTTTCTGACCCCAACTTGAAAACTAACGGAATTTCAAAAATTTCCAATTCCAATTCAACCCCCATTTCACTCCTTCAGGGGTTTAATTTCCGAAAACACCGAAACAAGTATTTTTTATTTGTAACATAAATCCCTGAATACCAATTTTCATGATCCTAACTTTCGAACTAACTATACAGAATTTCAACCCTAATTTCACCCCTTTAGGTTCGAATTTTCAAAAACCCTGTAACATACTCACCTTTATTTGTCAAGAAGAGCCCAAGTACTGATTTCCATCACTCTAATTGCAAAACCAACTGTACTTTCACTTTCACTCCCCTTGTCACCCAACTTTTCACCCCTTTAGAAATGAAATATCAAAAAAATTCTGTCAAAATTTCAGCCCAGGTCCAGCGGTTTGGTCTGGGCATTAATCGTATATCAGTCAATCAGTGAGTCAGTTAGTCAGGACATGTAATTATATATGTACCTACATATTACCCCAGCTGCTTTGAACCGATGAGGAGGTCCCCCAACTGCCTTCCGTCCCCATCATCAGATTAACTCCGGGCTTCCATTATGTTGTAGTGTCATCAAAACCCAATATGTGTGCCAAGTTTCGACAGAATCGGTTCACAGGTGTAACATCAATCCATCATCCCTTATTTTCCTACCATTGGAGGTGTTTTTTTTTTAATTCAAATAGAACCAATTTCGAAGTAAACCCTATTCATTGAAAAAAACAATCATCAAAATCGGACTTCTCTTTGGAAAGTTATGCCTGGTCATACATAGAAAAAAATATAAACACTAGAGAACCTCCTCCTTTTTTTGTCGGTTAAAAAAAGGTACTAATTTGAAAAATTCATAATATCAGACATAATATCCTGTCCCTTTGTTTTCAATAGCTGCATAGTTACA
Organism: Gonioctena quinquepunctata; assembly: GCA_018342105.1. Classification (NCBI taxonomy): domain Eukaryota; kingdom Metazoa; phylum Arthropoda; class Insecta; order Coleoptera; family Chrysomelidae; genus Gonioctena; species Gonioctena quinquepunctata. The sequence goes on along the minus strand of JAFIRS010003308.1, from coordinate 61,543 downwards.
ATCAATAACTATTACAATCAAAAGTAAAATATAGTAAGTGAAACAAAGTTGAACTGAGATGAATAAGATATACAGTGCTTCTCAAAAGTCCCGTTCCCCCCCTCTTATTTTTGGAACGATTATACATAAACAAGAGAAATTTGAAAACTGAATATTGAAGGTTGTAAACTTCCCTAATAGTGATGATAGATGACGAAATCGTCAAAGGTGACGTCACAAGGCCATTGTGACCAATCATTTCAAATGGAACCCTACGGCAAGCGACACCTCTTTTGAAAGGTATCGAAAAAACCTATTCAATTATACTCATTTTGTTTGTGTTTATGGCAGTTTTGGCAACTCGCTTTTAAAAAACGCAAAGCTGTGATGAATTAAATCAGTTAATACTAAAATTCCAAATTCAAGCTCCGCCTCTTGATAATTGTCAAATAAGCTGACGTTTTTGTTAGTCTCCCTAATTCGACGTTTTTGTAATTGTCCAAGTTTTTGTACCTTTAATAATTTGTGTATTGTTGATCGAACGTTTAACTGTTTCAGCAGCTTTTGTTACTTTTAATATATTTGTACATTTTAATAATTTGTTAAACTGTTGTGAGCCGAACGTTTAAGTGCTTCAAGAAGCGAAATGGTACGTGCTTTAGGTGATAAAGTGGCAGCGATCCTAATTCTTGGTGAAACTGGACAAAATATTCATGCAGCAGAACGCATTTTCAATGAGAGGTTTCCCGATCGCCCCGTCCCGAGGACTTATTTCAGGGAGCTTCTTCGTAAGTTTGAAACAACGGGTAGTATTAATGATGCGAAACGATCTGGCAGCGCACAAATTTCTGATGAGAAAAAATTGATATACTGGCAGAAGTAATAGTTAATCCTACTTCTTCAACAACTCACGTTGCATCTACCTGTGAAGTCAGTCGGAGTACAGTACACAGGGTGTTGAAAAAAAACAAATTTCATCCATACAAATTAAAAATGGTTCATCAACTCTCAGACGACGACCCAGTACGAAGACTAGAATTTTGTAAAAATATGGAAACTAAAATTAACCAACAGCCAGACTATGTCAAAACAATTTGTTTTAGTGACGAAAGTACTTTCTATCTAAATGGAAATGTAAATACACAGAATGTGAGGTATTGGAGTGACATAAATCCTCACCTGTTTCGTGAAACACATACCCAATTTCCCCAGAAGGTGAATGTTCGGGCAGGTATCCTGGGGAACCACATCGTTTTGCTTCTTTTTTCAAATACTAATTCAACTGGTGAGGTTTATCTGGAGCTGTTGCATAACGTAATAGAACCGTTAATCCTTGATATTTTGGAAGATAATCCAGATTAATTCGGCAATTTGGAAATAACATTCCAACAGGGTGGTGCTCCCCCACACTATTACGGTGCAGTAAGACGGTATTTGGATGAGGAGTATCGTGGTAGATGGATTGGACGACGAGGTTCAACGGAATGGCCAGCTCGATCACCGGACCTCACACCTTTGGATTTTTTTCTGTGAGGGTACCTCGACTCGAAGGTTCACGCCACTGAACCTGACAATATTGACGTTTTAAAACAACGTATTATTGCAGAATGTGAGGCTGTTTCCGCAGACATATTTGCAAAAGTACGAGAAGAGTTTAAAAATAGGATATTTCACTGTCAGGAAGTAAATGGGGGTCACTTCGAGCAATTTCTTCAAGTAGATACTGATTCTCAAATCTGTAATTAATATCATACTGAATGGAATTTAAATTTCAATGTTTACTAATGAGCCATTAAAACTGCCATAAACACAAACAAAATTAGTATCATTGAATAGATTTTTTCGATACATTTTAAAAGAGGTGTCACTTGCCGTAGGGTTCCATTCAAAAGTATTGGTCACAATGGCCTTGTGACGTCATCTTTGACGATTTCGTCATCTATCATCACTAGTAGGGAAGTTTACAACCTTTCATATTCAGTTTCCAAATTTCACTTGTTTATGTATAATCGTTCCAAAAATAAGAGGGGGGAAAGGGACTTTTGGGAAGCACTGTATACAAGTGGATAAATTATATTTGTAGTTCTCCAATTGATACATTGCAAAATATTCCTTCGTGGAATCTTAATTATCGATGGAAATGAATGTGGTCGTGGAAAAATTAGTACACAACTCGAGTTGTAAGTCAATTACGCACTTATAAAACTCTTTTTATGTAATATACTATCTTTTTTAGGCAATACATTAATTTTTTTTCTCGATAGAGGCATTCCGAAGGCGATAGTTGTGTTCTTTCACCAACCTGTTCAGAATAACATAGCAAATATTTCCCAGAGATACATGGTTTCTGCGTGGCTAGTAGCTCATTGGAACGAGCGTTAGTCTTGTGCCCACTGTTTCCACCCGGCGTGGGTTTGATACCCGCAGCCGGCGAAACGTTTTTCAAGGCCCCAAAGAGTGGTTTCAGATCCCACTATAAAAAGTAAGGCCCCCGTGATCTTAACCCGTACAAGTTTCCATTATTTCGTCAAACAACTAAGAAAGCGGTTAAAATCAATTTAACATTTTTTTTTTCTCTAGCATATCCTCCCACATTACCTATCCTCATTCTCATATAGTTGAGCTATATTTATTACACCGGCTTGTATTTATGCAGATTTAGTACCCTCCTTCTGAACGATCTCGAAATTTCTGTTCCCCCACACAATTTTAGTGTGAATAATGTTGGTTCAACCGCTATCCGTCCCAAAATGTATTAACGAATCATTTTGATTGTGATAGAATCCCTACAATTTCCGAAGAATTGGCTCGAATTTCCAAGCAAACGTCAAAACTAGGGTTTCAGATATAATTTCGATTTCATCGTTGTTATTGTTCGTATAGTTGAGGATTTACCAATACAAAGCGTTCAAACGAGATCCTGTATACTCTTTACATTTCCCCTTATTAACAAATCCCTTGAGGCTTCCCAATTATATTATATTACTGAAAGATGTACTTCCATGAGTGAAAATACGCTCCGTCTCTCGAGAATGAAATGAAAATAGGTGGATGCTTTCTTTTCGTTTCCAAGTGAATGATGTTGAGGTCTGTACTTTGAAATCAGAGAAAGCTCCTTCCCTCATTCAGATCAAAAAGGTCAGATGGCTTTTCCATGCTGACTATATATATGAAACCCAATTATGATGTCGTATATTTTCTATAGATGAATGTGTTTTTTCCTACTGTCGGTCTGATCTTAGTCTCGAATGTTCAAGGAGGAAACGCATGACCTTGCTAAAGCAATATTCGTCTCATCAATGGAGTCGGGGTGAATATTTTTGTAAAAATGTCTTTCAGTAGTGGCTTTTTAATAATTATTTGGAAATGAAGATGGCATTATCTTTCGTACTTGTGCTTGGGAGTAACGTTTTTTCGTACTTGAAAAAAAAATCACTAGATATTAATTCACTATCAATATCTAAGACACAATTTCTTCAATTCAGAAATTGTATGTGTATGATATCTTCTTTTTTCATTTAGGAAAAATTCGATGTCTGGATGAAGCACTGTATGTGCCCAGTGCAGGTGGAATATCTTAACTTTTTTGCGAATTTTCATGATAATTTAGAATTTTTTGTTGGCCATCCAATATTTTTGTAGGGTTTTCTCATATGCCCTTCAGTACAGTTGTCCTCAAATATACTGGTTGTACCCTACCCCTTCAAATTCAAAGGTAATGTAATAACGATAGTAATCAATTTTAATTACTCCACTTCATCTCCCTCTCCAATTGTTTATAATTTCGGAATATTAGTAGTCGTATAAGGAATATACATTTTTATGAATAGAGAAATGGAGTGATTCATCTCTCCTACGAGCTCTGTATATGATTACTACTTTCTTAAATGAATATGTTTCACAATCTGCCTCTCCCATAAATCTTACAAATTCTCAGAGACTTTTCAAGTCTGACATATCATTTTTTCAAATAACTCAATTTTTTTATCTACTGACTCCAAATATTTAGCCAGATGTGATAATGTAAGCACATCTAGGACATGATTTGGATAAAAACGAAATAATTCACTGAGAAACGTAAACATTAATTTTGATGAAGTATGAATTAAGGATATTGATCTGTGATTACACAGATTCTTTCTCTGACCTTCTTCATAGATTGGAGAAATTATTAATAACAGTAATAAAATATCTCGCTATGTTGCCTACTCCTTTTCAAATACTCTTTTACCTGTATTCTTTTACCTTTTACCAGCTCAGTCGGTACGCCTAGGGAAACATGATATTACTCCCTCTCATGGCAGGATTCAGTGGTGCCATCTAGTTGCTTTGCTTGAAGTCAATTTTCAAAATACGCTTTTATGAAAATTGCAGGTTGTAATGTGATCAACAGATGAGTAATGAATGCAGGAAATAGTCAAATAATTACTCTTTTAATGAATCAAAAACTTAAATATACTTATATTGCGAAAATTAACTTATGAGTAGTGTTTTTTTCAAAAGTGAAATGTGAGAAGTGAAGTGCTTTGCTAATCTGCAAATCAAATTATTTTCAATAATAATATTCGAAGGTTATATTAAATTATACGAACAATACCAGAAATACTGCTCAATAACAGTGAAAGGTGTAATAAAATGACTTCCAATAAGTGTCTGCCCAAATACGTTCACTCAGTTCAGTTTTCTTTTAGAAAAAGGACCTGTGATCCGTTTAATTGTGCTTTTCTTGAGTTCAAGGGGTGTCCCTGGCTAGTGGATTCTACTGCTTTTGTGTCCAGGCCCGTTTTTCTTGTTGGGCGATTTCTGGATATGGATATTACTCTGTCCTGGACGTGAGAAGTTTTTTGTAGGAAGTTTTCAAACGGTTATTGTTTTTTGATATGTTATATAGGTGTCAATTGGCTGAATTGCTCCTATTCTCGTAGTATTTTCGTCTTTATGATTAATAAATTTTGTTACTGTGTTCATCCAGAAATAATTTTCTTATCTTCCCAATCCTCGTTATTCTTCTTCCTGGCAACCATCACTTTTTGTTTTCTTCTCACAAATTTCAGGTTTTCACCCACTTTCTATGAAACTTCTCCTTATTCTGAACTATGCTATGGATTCAATATACAATTTACATTTCTATACCTTACATTATCCTTGTTATCTGGTTCATAAGAATAGGTAGAAAAAATTCAAAACAGATTCCTGAGTTTTCTATATCACAAAGAATACAAAGTATACCCGGACTATAATACAGTCAGGTCTGTAGCACTAAGAAATGAATTCAAAATACCCAGTCTAGATAATAGAAGACAGGCAAGTATAGTAATAATGTGTTATAAAATCTTTAAAAAATATTATAATTGCCCCTACCTCAGGTCTCTACTCAAAAAAAGAATTCCAAACAGATCAACAAGACTTGTTCAGTTCTTCGACGTACCATATGTATCAACAATAAACTGTTCACCCATCATTACAATGATCAGAACAACAAACAACTTCCTACTATTGTCAGAGCTCAACTCTGTTCTCCCCCCCAAACAAGTATACCATGGTGTAAAAACAAACTTTTCAAACCCAGAATTATTACTGTTTTGTTTCATCTCTATCGCTTTTTCTAATGTTCAATTTCTCTTTTGCGACTCCTATGTATATTATATGTATGTATGTATAGATAATATATGCCTAAGTATAGTAGCCCGATACAATATTATTATTATTAGTAGATGTTAGAACCCCTATAAATTAGTGTAAGACTGTATTCACACTTGTTCTATAAAAAAAATTGATTTTCATGTAATAAGGTTTTACCTGTTTGAAAATAAATAAATAAATAAATAAATAATATATACCGAGTTAGTTGAAATTCATATCTCACAATTTTCTGTCATGTTTCCTTCTGATTTGAGTTCAGCATACAGAAAGTTCCAACTTGAATATTATTTTTGTCTACTTGAGATCTAAAGTTTTATTCATGAATTTTGATTTCTAAATTTTTTATAGGTTGTGCAAATTAAATGAATTGTTGGCAACATACTTATGACAATAGAAAAGCTCCACTGCTGACTTTTCGAGACATCTGCGTCGAATAGAAAATGGTACAGGTTTCAGCAAAGCAAAATGTACAGAAAAATTGCAAAACAAACATAGCAGGTATTTATGTGGTATATAAATATCATTATATCATGTTGAAAAGATAGTGACTAAAGTTTATCTTTCAGTCGAAGATGATTCCACATCTGATTTTATGAACATCCTGTTTATATTTTCAACAAATCAATCATTATATCACTTCTTATTTTTTGTACATTGAACAAATATTTCTTATCATAACAATATATATGTATAATTAAGTTAGGAATATATATTCGATACCAAATTACTTTGAGTCCACCTAATATGTAACCAGTCGGATTATTCATCAAATTTAATTTTTTTTGTGAAAAAATTGTTCCCTTCTTAAAGTTTAATCGTAAATTTCTACAGGAACATTTCATGGTAGTTTTTGTAATGTATACATTTTCAACAGATGAAGCACCCCTCAACACCATTGAACATAGTCTACCATCCATTTGAAAAGAGAGGGCCCTACAAAAAAAAAATTGCAAGATCGATTGGAAGCTCTACAACTAATTTTCGAACACAATTCGAAAGTTGCTAATTATTGTAACCAAACCTAACCGTTTGATATGATATAGCACGAGGCATATCAGATGGTATGATGGAACATTCGCATAAAATTCACTACGTGCAATTTGTAAATTTTTCGTAAGAAAACATATTGTACGATTCCGGTGAACGTTGTAGATCAAAGCCGGTCAACGTTCTAGATCAAATCCGTTCATGTTTCTCTCCGGTAATAGCGAACCCTCATGAAATATTCGAATCGATTGTAATTTCTGCCTCACCAAACTGAATTCAAAACGATGTTTCTCGAAGTTGAGCATAACGTGTAACTTTCTTTGGTGTTGGGATAACTGAACTTCCTGCAGTTTCGAGCAGTTCTTACGCTTGAGCTGAATATACCTTCACGGGTGAGTGGGGTAACTCTGAAACTCCTGGGATGATGAAGGTCGTAGTATGTGGATAAAATGTATGTTTGTTCGAATTCCGATATGAAATTACTGTATGTTGTGACCCCAAAAATCCTTATACAGTGACCGGCAGAAAGTACGCATCATATGGGAAATTCTTTTATTAATAAATTTTGACGAATATCGATATGTACAATCGCTTCTGCATCAAAAGCAACCTCAATAGACGTTGTACAGTGCCGTTCGTCTTTTCTTGTTTGGCGAGAAATATAAAAAATTTAAAAATTATGTGTCAAAACACACTTATTTGGGAAAATATTGAAAAATGTTCTTTGGAAAAGTTGTTGAGAACGACATTTCATAGCTATGTACGAGTTTTGAAAAAATCTGAGATAAAAAAATTAAAATCAATTTTTTGCCATAATAAAAATTTCAATTTGGAAAAATAGGTACATTTTAGACAAAGAAACTCATTAGTAAGGCCAACAGTAATATTTTAAATGATATTTTGTGAATAGTCGCAAGCTACGTCTATTTTATTCGGAAAACAATTTAAATCTATGGATTTGCCATGTATTCAGCTGCTTCATAAGAGGTCACTGAAATATCTCCAGGACATTATAATCCCGATACTGTTCATTATTAATAAAGGTCCTTGTATCTACATAATTTCAAATTGAATTTTTTATTCAAACAAAAAATGAATTGATTTTGGCAAATTGTTGGAATCATACAATATTATCATTTTTGATGCGTGCATCGACAGATTTCCTCGTGATCAAAGAGGCCATGAAACAATTGACTAATAATGACAATGTGTTATCAAGAGTTGTCAAACGATTTAGTAGTGTTATTATTTATCCAGGTGTTTTTATCGTCTTTATTCTATAGTTTTTTTCATTGTAAAAGTTACATTTAGTTGTGTGTTAACAATGATTAGAGATGCCCCAAGAAAAGTTGAGTTTGCAAGAAAAAATTGAGCTCGTCTTAATATGTGGTGAGCGTTTTCATAGTTCCAGAGAAGCAGCAGATATATTCAATGCTAGATATCCAAATAAGGATATCCATAGATCTACTGTGTTGCGTATTTTGAACAAATTTAAAGCTACAGGCAGTGTAGAAAATCGTTACAAAATTCCACATAGTAAGCCCGTCACTAATGAGGAAGGTGCCTTTAATGTTTTGTTATCGGTCACAGAAAATCCACGGATGGCACTATCGGAGTGGCAGGAACAAACCGGTATATCTGAAAAATCCATATGAAGAATTTTGAAGAATAATAAATTTCGTGCATTCAAACCAAAATTCATCCACACCTTACTCGATAGAGATTTTGATGCACGATTAGATTTTTCATTTTGGTTCCGAAGAATGATTGAAGAATGCCAACATTTTCCTACAAACATTTTATTTACTGATGAGGCGACTTTTACATCAAACGGTACTGTCAGTTCCCATAATTGTAGATGGTGGGCTGATAAGAACCCAAATTTGAAGATAGAGGCAAAAAGTCAATTTTCTTTCAAAACCAATGTTTGGTGCGGCATATCAGATACACAGATCGTTGGGCCTTACTTTTTTAGGGGCAACCTTAATTCACGAAATTATTTAGTGTTTTTAAATAATGTTTTTTTTTTATTTCTTACATGGTTTACCGCTGCAAAGGAGGAATGATATTGTTTTCCAACAAGATGGAGCGTCAGTACATAGTACCCTTGAAGTCAGAGCGTGGCTTAACGAACACTTTCCTCATAAATGGATAGGACGATATTCAGAAAACCCGTGGCCTGCGAGATCCCCAGATTTGACGCCCTTGGTTTTTTTTTATGGAGGTACCTTAAAAGTAGGGTTCATAAACATCGGCCATTTCGTGATATCGACCATTTAGAAGAAGTAATACGACAATGTATCAATAACATTACACCACAAATGCTGCGAAATGTGTCCAGAGAAATGAAATCCCGAACAACTACATGTATTGAACGTCAGGGTAGACACGTTGAGTAATGGACATTTACAAACTTTCGAGTATGCATTAAATTGTTTGGTTTATAATTATTTCAGCTTCTAATTTTATTATAAAATGTAATTATGTAAAAAGTTGAATGAATTTTTTGTTCTAATAAAAAATTCATATAAAAATTCTGTAGGTACATGGTTCTTTGTCGATAATAAACAGTATCGGGATTATAATGTCCTGAAGATATTTCTGTGACCTCTTATGAAGCAGCTGAACACATGGCAAATCCACAGATTTAAAATTTTCTTCGAATAAAATAGAAGTAGCTGGTGAATCTTTACAAAATATTATTCAAAATATTACTCTTGGGCTTTACTAATGAGTTCCTTTGTCAGAAATGTATTTTTCCAAATTGAAATTTTTTTTATCGCAAAAATTGATTTTTATTTTTTCATCTCAGATTTTTTTCAAAACTTGTGCATAGCAATAAAATGTCGTTCTAAACAACTTTTCCAAATAACAGTTTTCAATATTTTCCCAAATAAGTGTGTTTTGAGACATACTTTTTTATTTTTTTAAATTTCCCGCCAAACAAGAAAAGACGAACGGCACTGTACACCATCCTTTGCTGTTTCTTCTGATGCAGAAGCGATTGCATGTTTCGACATTTGTCAAAATATTTAAAAAAAATCCCATATGATGCGTACATTCTGCCGGTCACTGTATATATAGACAAAGTCATAACTTCTAGAATATTAGGTTAATGAAAATGATATTTGATATAGGTAAATGGTATGTGAAAGGGACATATTTCGCAAGTTTTTCAATTGAACTTCCAAATGGAACATTCTGTGTATTGTAACACTTTTGGATTTCTGAGCCAATTCTGGATCAGAATATGAAATTTTGAAAAGTTTTAACGTTTTTAGAGTGACTTTTATTATAGCATCTAGGTGGCCATGCTCGGATGTAAACTAATCTGAGGACCTCAGGTGATGTCAGAAAATTACAATCGCAAAGTTTGAGTGACTAGTATGATAGATAGGAATCAGACAAGTTGGCAAATTTTTTTGACGAATCTAAGGATACTAATTTATTTGCGGTGGATTGAAAATAAGAACATCAATTGAATATAACTAAGGAAAATACTAGATAATAATTTATTCACTTCTATCAAGTTTGCCGTGGATAATAATCTATTTACTTTCACTGCAGTAAATTTTCAAAGAGCTTTCCTCCTTGTTCAAGATACATTTCATCTCGTTGAATTGTTTCTCTCAGCACGTTTCGTAACATTTGACACGTTATACTTTTAATTGTCCGTAAAATTATTTCTTCTGAGATTTCAAGAGTGGCTGGGGCTGTTGCATGATGAACCTTTTCTTCAACTTATCCCCAAATGAAGAAATCGATAACAGTGAGATCCGGTAAACGGGCAGGCCACCGTACTGGAACATTGGTTGCAATAACTTCATTATTAAAATACTCTATTGAGTAATCAGGAACTTCTCTGGAGTTGTGAGAGCGTACTTCCTCTTGTTGGCAGCTAATTCGCCGTAGTACTGCTTAAGGTTGTTAATTGAAATGATCCTTGATTTCATTTTGGAGAAAACCTAATTATCTAACCCCTGTTAACTGACCTTGAAACAATACTGGCCCAATTATTTTCTTTACCAGCCCAGACATTGAGGGCAAACCTTCCTTTCACAAATATTGAAAGAAGTACAAGTTAAAGGTATATGTTTAATAGAACCCCTCGCTCATCGCATGTTGATTTTGTTGGGCCCAGTACCAAGTATTTTGCTCATTGAACATACCATTATTTGTGAATCGTGATTCGTCGGAAAATAGATTCTCAGGTTGATAAAATTTGGGTGAACTCTATGATTTGGGAGCAGCCAGTCACAAAACACCACCTGTCTCTCGTCATCGTCAGCATACACATGTTGATGTAACTGATATTTAAATGCTCGATATCCGTTTTTTTTGTCAGTATTTGTATTGCTGATTCGTGACTTATTTGCATTTCTTGACTGATTTCTCTAAAATAGCAAGAACGTTAATCTCAGTCTCTCCATTTATGGTAAACCTCTGTTCCGCCTCTCGGTTTCCTTCTTCCCAAAAACGATTCTCAACATACGGAAAATACTGATGGGCTGGATGTTGCCGATTGGGATAATTCTGAGCATTCAACTCAGCAGCATTCCTTGAATTTCTATGACATTCTCCAAATATTGATAACATATCCACTTTGAGTATAAATTATTTTGAACAAAAATTAAACTTGATAAAAATAACTGCAAAATATTATGCATCATGGCTATCCATGGCACACTTGACAAAAGTAAATGAATTAGTATCCAGTATTTTCCTCAATTATATTTTATTTATGTTCTTATTTTTAATCTAATCGCGAATAAATTAATATCGTTAGATTCGTCAAAAAATATTTCTGTGTGTATAAATAATTTGGCATACATTTATCGCAGAGCTAGTGAACATTTATCGAATGTTATATCATAAGTGCTATAGATTTTATGGCTAATTTTCGGAATTTTCGAGAAAGCATTTTGCCTAGGAAAAATGTCTCTACTTTACATTTAGTTAATGTAGTCATTTGAAATATAATTTTCAACAATTATTTTTTTCCATATTGTTTGAATGGTCTTCACTTGTCCGTTATTCATTATAGTGCGGATACAAAAATATCACAGAATTTGAAATTTCGCAAAAACGAATATATGATACAAAAAAAATATCACTTAACTTCACGCCAGCTCATCCGATTACGATTTTCTACGAACTGGGAAAAAAATCGCGCAGAGATCATTTCCAGAATTCACTGTATAACTCAATTCATTTTGATAATTAGTACGGCTCAAAGGAAAACATAGTCTCCACCTCGTTCTCAGCTTTTCCCTGAATTCACTGATGTTCTCACAACTGAGTGACTGTGATATATTCTTTATGAAATCCTCATCCATTGCTGGATGTATTCCTTTGAGTAGGTAGAGAGAAATCAGTGTTGACATCAAGACAAAAAGATGAAAGGGTGCACCACAGATGAGGGGTTTAGAAATCAGTGGCGGTCCTATTGATTCAAATGGAGAATTACTCATCCTATTGAAAAAAGAAAAAAAAAAACAATCAAGTTATTGCCAATTATTAAAATTTTCTATTTGAATGAATAAAGAGACATAGTACGCTTAAAAAAAAGACGGAAATAATGGAATCACGCGAAAATTTTCCGAAGCATTGGAGTGAATTCTGGTTTGAGTCTGTGAATGAGGAAAACTGTAATCTCTTGACAGAGAGGATGACGGATTTCACGAGACTGGTGATATTATATTCACAAATACTGCCATTTTGTAGCCTATTAGAAAATTAGAACCTAAAATTTCCATTTCAAAACCTGAGACTCATTATAGAATGCTGATTTCATGGACTACTGAAAATATCTTATTGCGCAAGGCTGCTCCCCACTACTACCTATACAACAGGGTAGGTGGTTGATATTCATCTATTTTGCAAAATAATTTACAAAACAACCTTGTAGGACTTTGCACCATTATCCGTCGGATGTAATTCAATTTTCGTCAAGGCATTAGCCAGGAAAGTGGTTGTTTTCTGATGGATTCCCATTTCAACATACAGTTTTCGTGTGTAGTAGTAGAGAGCATTTCTGAAGTTCGAGATATTCTTCTTGATTTATAAAACGCAAAATAGCTATTTCGACTTGGTTTGGAAATCTTATGAAAATATAATCATAAGTGTTCAATAAAATAATATTTGACCCCACATCGATTTTTTTTGCACACTGAACAGCATCAGTTACATCCAATCAGATTTGGGTCGAGAAAAAATGATGGCCAATTAATTTCCATTATAACAATTTGATTCAAGGAGCAAACCTCACAGCGAGCCTGAGTTTGGCGAGCAGTGTCTTATATTGAAATCGAATATGTAGAAAAAATATCAAGCGCTATCAGTACTTGATGTTCCACTACCGATCACCACCAAGATTGTCGGTTTTTCCTAAATAAATGCACTCTCATGAGAAGTATTGGAAAAAGTTAAAATAAATTATGCATTTCGCGTTAGCGACGTTAATATGAACTATCTTCAACATTGATCGAAGTCACAGAGAACATTCAATTAATTATGTGTCTGACATTCGATTTATTTTCAATTTCAAAGCAAAACTGTTTTGATATTTTTCATAGCAATAATAATATTCAAAACAATCTATTCATAAATTTTGGTCTCCAATGAGAGGTGCTGTTGTCTCATGATGGGTATGTGAACCTGTTGGGTTATCAGTAAATGTGTTGGTTTATTCTCATCCTAAACGTAGTGCCCTGAATAATATTTTGTTGACCAACAGTCTGTAATGCGAATTTCCAACAAGAATATCATGTAACTCAGACAATGATGTCAAACTATTTGAGATTTTTCATATTTTTATACCTCAAGGTAGATAATATGGCACATGTTTTGAGTGGGAACATCTCTGTGATTCCATCTTATTCCTTGTTCTGTAGATTTATTGTGGAAGGAATAAAAATCTTTTCGTAAGCTTGACAACAAACAAAGAGTTTTATTTCAATCAATGTGGCCTTAGTCAGTCTATGTATTTTTTATTCGATACGAAGATTCGACATTGTTTATGTCATCTTCAGGTTAATTTGTTGAAATTATAAACAGGATGTTCATAAAATCAGATGTGAAATCATCTGCGACTGAAAGATAAACTTTAGTCACTATCTTCCATCGTCAAGATAACCTCTTATGGGGTATTCATGTTGAAAAGGGAAACATTCTCAATTAAATATTGATAGAAAGATTTTTCTGTGAATTGAAAAATCCACGATTAAAATGAAGTTATTTTTTGTGAATGTCTAACAGAAAACAACTACTTCCCCGGCTAAAGCCACGCTGGACATTGAACTACATCTGATAGATATTCTAAAAAGGCCCTAATTCAAAAGAAGAAATCCGAAATTGAAAATTTGCATTTTCATTCCGATAGTTATTTGATTTTCTATTCCAGTCTTGATTAGGAACTCATAAAGATGAATTAGGCAAAGAAGAATGTTTTCCAAAAGAGAGTACTCACCAGAAATCATTCGTAACATTGACGCAGGAGGGACATCGCATTCAGTAGGTCTTCAATACATTTTTGTCGACGAAAATCTATTTCACGCTTCCACGATCATCAGGAAGACCGGAAGAAATGGGAAACACATTTTTAAGAAGCAATCTCACTTTGCAAAGATGGAAAAAGTTAGAATCATTTCTTTTGGAGAGACACTTTGAAATTAGTATTTTCTGACATTAAAACCTGTCATGGGGTATGATAGATTGATTTGTTGAAATTATAAACAGGATGTTCATAAAATCAGATGTGTAATCATCTGCGACTGAAAGATAAACTTTAGTCACTATCTTCCATCGTCAAGATAACCTCTTGTGGTATTCATAGTTAGGAAATTTCATTAATATTGATAGAAAGATTTTTCTGTGAATTGAAAAATCTTTCTATCAATATTTAATTGAGAATGTTTCCCTTTTCAAAATCTTCAGGTTAATTCTTAAAAATATTGTAAAACATGTAAAGGTAAAAACATAATACGTTACATTACATCAAACAAATACAATTCAAATCCAAAGAGACGTTCAAAACTTACAATGTAAACTGAATTTTAATCGTATTTGTTTGATGTTATATAACTTATTATGTTTATACCTTTACATGTTTTACAATATTTTTGAGAATTCACCTATAGATGACATAAACTGACTAAGGCCCTTATTCCTAGAAAACGAAGAAAATGAACATATGTGGTCCAGAAAAAAAAAAAAAAAATATATATATATATATATATATATATATATATATATATATATATATATATATATGAATTAAGATATAACGACTGAAAATTGGTATGAACAGTGGGAAATAACGGAGATCTTCAGTAACATACTGGTAGAATTAGTGTTGGAAAGTAAGTATAACTAAAAGATGGAGTAAAATAGAAGAAAATTGTAATATTTCACAAACAAAATTTTTAGAAATCATTCAATTCATATTCAAATCTAGTTTCTTTTCGTTCGAAGGAAATTTCTACAAACAAATTCTTGGAACACCTATGGGAGCTACCATCTCACCAATCATTGCTTCGTATGTAATGGATGACCTTTTCTGAAAAATATTACCACAATTGACCTTTGAAGTTCCATTTAAAAAAAATTTTGTAAATGATATTATTTGTGCAATACCAATGGATAAATCCGATGAAATTTCCAGAAAAGTAAATAACTACAATGAAAATTTACTATTCACAATTGAATTAGAAAAATGAAAGTATTCCGTTTTCAGATACTAGAATAATCCGTAGAGAAAACAATTCACTAATCACAGATTGGTATATAAAACCAACAAACTCTGAAAGATACATAAACTATCATTTCTTCCATTCAAAAAGAATGAAAATGAATTTGATTCTTTGTATGAAAAAACGAATCGAGATGTTGGTTCATCCTTCATTGAAAAACAAAAATTTCAAAATTCTCAGAAATATTTAACTAGATAATTCTTACCCCAAAACACTTCTTAATAAAATTCCTTTTAATACCAACTCTGATGGACAAATTAATAATGATGGCACAAATAATCAAAATTAAGAAAATAACAATGAAAGGATAATTTATTTTTCAATTCCTAATATAGGAATCATATCATCAAATATAATTAAATTATTCAAAAATAAAATTAAAATCTCATAAAATAATATCAAGGCTACTGGAAATTTAAATACGAGGTAAAAGATCCCACACCAGATTTGAAGGAATCAAATGTTCATCAAGAACTTTAAATAACCGTAATATCTCTCACAGAAGTGATATAAGACTCAACAAGAAGCCATGTTCATTAGCTCAGCATGCTATTGAAACTGGCCATGATATATCATTCAAGGAAGCACAAGTTTTACATTCAGAAAAAAAAATTCTCTAAAAGATTATTTTTTGAAATGATTGAAATTAATAAATCCAATCAAAATATGAACAAAAAACAGATATCGAAAATCTTAGCAAAATCTACGGTTATCTTCTACAAATGAATTAAAACTGATGATTCTCAAAGAATATAATATAAAAATATACACAACCAGTACATATTTTATATTTTTCTGACGATTAATCATAGGTAATAATTTCAAATCCTTCAATGCCACTTGAAACGTCAAAGCTATAACACCATTCCGACGAATGTTCACATATATTTTACGGTTTTTTATAAGTTAATGTTTATCAATCAACCACTCAGATTACTGTGAGTACTTCCTTCATTTTGAGTATTTTTTCTCAATAATGTAATTAACATATTTTAGGACCCTGAAGAAGTTTCAAAATTGAAACGAAAGCTCGGTCCAACGTATTAAAGGGTTTTTCATAATTCAACACTTGTGCTGACTGAAGATCCTCGTTATTCCCCACAGACTCTTAGTAAACCCTCCTTTTCTCCTTTGTTTCTCTAGCTATATTTCTGAAATTTGAAACATTGAATATGGCCCCCAGACGGCGCTCCTTGAACATATTTGGAGAAGAAATCATCTTCCGGTTTTTCCGGAAATGACCTCAACTTTTGATTTTCGAATGGGACACCCTGAATATTATTACATTTTTGAAATATTCGTAATTATCTTAATCCAATGATACTTCATTTGTCAGAACACCCATTTCATTTTTTGATCTAGAGAGCCATGAACTGCCTAAAATCATTCCAAATAATCAAAATTGTGCTACACTATTGAATTTTTTATTAAAATTGTATTGCGGTTCGGAATACGTGCCCAAAAGTAAAACAAACGTCTTTTTACTCGAAACGATTTTTTTTCAAATTGTACCATAATGGTACTCTGACGTTGATTGAAAGTACTATCGATGGGGTATCAATCCGTATTAACTCTTTCTGTGTATAACGAATACGAATACAATAATGTAGTTGAAAAAAGTTTAAGTATCCTCTCGGTTCAATAACAATAATTTATCAAGGTGGCTATTGAACACAAATCACATTTTGACGTTTCGATAATCTGCAATTGTCGGTGAGTCACTGGATACATTGTCGAATTGATCGGATTGATAATAGAAATGAGTTATTTTACGGAGATCTGGTCAACACCTAGGTTCAAATGGCAATGTAATCAAAGGAATAACAATTAGGTATTCTCTCACAATTTAATTGATAAAGAAACATAAAAAAAAAGAAATCTCATAGTAGCTGTTCAAAATGTCCACCACTAGCATTTTTGAGCTCGTTTCGCGGTATTTCGAATAGCATTGTTCAATTGTTGAGGCGTTATACTTTGAATGGCTTGTCTAACTCGTAATTCTAGGTCATCGCGGGTCGTTGGGTATGTTTTGTAAACGATGTCTTTCAAGTGACCCCATATAAACAAATTAAATCAGGTGATCTTGCAGGCCACCAAATCGGTCACGACGGTAATCCGTCACTAGCCTACTATTGTGGGGATGTGCACCATCTAAGGTATGTATCTACCACCATTCAAAGGTCTATAAAATATTATGGGACCAATTATTCGATTTCCAAATACTCCCAGCCATACATTGAACCCGAAACGCTCTTGGAAATTTCCCTGCCTACATTAATACCGATTCTCTTGCGTCCAAATCGAGTATTTTGTTTGTTAAATAAACTTAGAAACCCATAATTTGTCTGTACATTAGTGCATGGTACCCACCTGCAGTATTCCCTCCTTCTTATACTATCGTCTTCGTACAAATATTGATGTATTTGATATTGATAATATCGATCCTTATGTTTTCCAAAGTTCTTCTGGCACTTTCACGACTAGTATCCAATACGTAAGCGATCTCTCTAAGAGATGCTGTTTTATCGATTTCCACACTTTCATGAGAACATTAATTTCTATATCTTCAGAAACAATATTATGTTCATTACCAACATTATTATCAGGCTCTCCTCTGAGAAGCTCTAAAGCTCTTCGAAACGCTCTGAAGTAATTTCGAGCCGGACATAGTCATTCGAGGTATCTTTCCGAGTACAGCTGTTGAGCAACAACTGCATTTTGACGTCATTTCCCATAAATTATCAGCATATCTACTTTTCCGCTTATGTAATAAACTGGTGGCATTATTAACTTATAACTATCATCAATGCGATCAATTCATCAATGTATTCAGTGACTAACTGACAATTACAGATTTTCGAAACGTCGAAATGAGATTTGTGTTCCATAGCCACCTTGATAAATTATTCTTATTGAACCGAGAAGTTACTTACACATTTTTCAACTACATTATTGTGTTCGTATTGGTTATACACAATAAAAGTTGATATGGATGGACACCCAATCGATGGTACTTCCGAATGACGTCAGAGTACCATTATCGTACCGTTTAAAAAAATGGAGTTTCGAGTAAAAAAAAGTTTTGTTTTACTTTTTTGGCACGTCTTTCGAACCACAATACTATTTTAATCGGAAATGCAGTGTAGCATTATTTTAATCATTTGGAATAATTTTAGGGAGTTTATGGCTCTCTAGATCGAAAAATAAAATGGGTGATCTGAGAAATGAAATATCAACTATAAGGTATCATTGGATTCAGATGATTACAAAGATTTCAAAAATATAATTATATACAGGGTATTCCATTTGAAAATCGAAAGTTCATGTCATTTCCGGAAAAACAAGGAGTTTTTCCATATTTAATGTTCCAAATTTGAGAAAATAGTTAGAATCAGGAGAAGTCAAAAAGTTAAAAACAAATTGGAAAAAATAGGTACAGTTACTTTGAAAATAGAAAAATTCAATAACATTATTGATATTTTCACCAGCACAGTCAGAATAGTATTGTAGTATAATAACATATTGATATATTCCTCGAGGAGAGATAAAAAACAAAAAACAATGATTCATTTCTTCATTTTAAATTGTGAGGGCAAATACATTTTCAATATATCTAGGTACAGTATGTTTGTCACAACCCAGAAGACACAGGAAACAACAAACAACAAAATAAAATAACAAGTAAAAAAACTTTTAAGGACAAGCTTATAAGTTCAAGTCATCGCTGATAATGATTTAATTATTGTTCATAAAAGTAGGTACCAATTATTTTGATTGGGCAGTGATTGTCTGGTAAGTGAGGACTTGTCAAAGTTCGCACAGGAATTCATCCCTTTGTGGGTTACCTGTATTTACCTGCTGTACTGATATTGTTTATACCATTTTATTATTTATATCTATTTAATATCATTTTATTGGTAAATATATTATTATTATTAGTAATATTATATTTGATTTTCACAATGTACTCATAAAAGTAGGTTTCAATTAATTTCATTGTACAATGATTGGTTGGTAACAATTCGTCGAAGTATTAATCATCACAATTTTCCGAAGACGACCCCGAAGACATACTAATTTTAAATCAAATCGGACCATAATTACAAATATTGTTCGCCATTTTGGAGCCATCAATTTGTTTTTTCCCCTATCCAAAATTCTATAATGCATTGTCACCGGAATTATGAACACCTGCCAAATTCAATATTAATCGGACGACTAGAAATCGGTCAAAATTCACTTGCAAATTTGACCCAAACTAACAAACTAACCAACAAGTGAAACTTAATAAAAGATTGTAAGAAACATTCTCAATTATAAAGACCATAAGACCCCAAATATTTTCACGCCAAATTTCATTCCATCCAGGTGAGAAATGTGGCCCGCTTTATTAATTCTTTTTAAATCTATCTAAAATGGCGAATGCATAAAATCGACAGAAATGGTGAATGCATAGATTCGAAAACCGTTGGTGCCAAAATGGTTTATTCATTTGGCGAATAAACATGCAAAGAGAAATGCTCTGCCCCCCTCCTTATCCATCCAAATGCCGCCACTGTCTCGAGGGAATCTGGGATATGACTGGAATTACACAAAGGAGCTGCTTTTGAGAAAATCGCCCCATCGTTCCCTTTCTTTGAATGTAATCTCGTTCAGGCGGAGGTGAATTTAACTGTAGAGTTAATCTGCATTGTCACTTCTCACGTGGAATGAAATGTGAGTGAATGTTATCAGTATTACACTATCTGCAAGAAATTCCTTCGCTTTGCGCCTATTTTCGCTTTGAGTTACCTGAGATGGAATTAGTTCCGTTACTTTACGCTATTTTCATTAAGGCTGAGGTGGCAGCTTCGAACAATATGGAGGTGAATGATGAGAATGTGTCCAGTCTGTTGAGCATTACTGGTGATGCAAGCTTCCAGATGGGGGAATGAGCGCTGCCCAATGAACATTAAATATTTATCAGTAAGTTGGTGATTCAATATAACTATGTAATATTCAGAAAATTATGATTTGGATCCGTTTGGTTGAAGATAAACTATTGTTTTCCTTGCCAACGTGTCGAGCTCCGTTGAATTCATCTTGAGGGCTCCGTAACGAAGAGTTTCTGTAGGTTGAAGATCTTTCGGAATGGAAAAAAAACAGTTTAAAACAACAAATCACAATAATTGAAATATAAAGTAAAATAACCAATAAAAACCTTTTTTGAGGGCAAGCTCTCATTTAAACGGTATACTGAAACGTAAAAAACTTTTTAACAAAAAATTAAACCGACGAAATACGGAACTGAAAAGAAAAAAATAATATAAACCTTCTTTGTCTCAATAACTAAGCTCCTAAACTAATGTAAGTAACTGATTTTGAGTCGGCGCCAAACAAACAAGCAAATGAATTAGGTAAGGCGTAAAATGATGGCATCGAGTTGGGCGGTGACATTCTGATAATTTTTTCGAAGTAATTTGATGATCTTCGTTAATTGTTTGTTTGGCGCCGACTCAAAATTAGTTTCTTACATTAGTTTAGGAGCTCAGTTATTGAGACTGAGAAGTTTTATTTTATTTTTTACTTTTCAGTACCGTATTTCGTCGGTTTGATTTTTTGATGAAAAAGTTTATATTTTTCAATTTTTTGTGGCTGAAATCTACTAATTACTAACTGCTTGTTTTTTTATTACTTCCAGAATACTTACTTACCGATCTTACTTCAACTATTACCAGTTGAATAATATGATTATCTACTTTTACTATTTGTTGTAATATAAATTATTTTTGTTGTTCTGGTTAGTTCATTTCATTACTTTGTATATCATTCCATCCTCTCATAGAATATATTAATTTTGATAATGACACTGGCGATCTGTCATTGTCAACTACATATGTGTGCCAATGTTCACAAGTGAAAAATAAATTTTCCTCTATTTTTCTACCCGTAAGGGTGGATAATTCCATTTGAAATCAAAATTTAATCAATTGTGAGGTATACCCCATCTTATAAAATAAGAATCATCCAAATCCAAAGGGGTGGATTTCATCTTTAAAATTCAAATGGGACCGACTTTGAAGTACACCCTATCCACTGAAAAAAGAATAATCGGAATCGGATAAATCGGATGAAAAATATAATAAAAAAAATTAAATATACGCGACGACTAGAGGACCTCCTCCTTCTTGGTTTCGTCGGTTTGATAAAATGAGTTTAAGTCATCGCTGACAATGATTTGATTGATTTTTGTTGAATTATTTGGTTCTAAAAAGCTTGTCGCGCGAAGTGTTCATGAAAGTAGGTACCAATTAATTTGATTGGGCAGTGATTGGTGGGGGAAATCAGATTATATTTGAACGGGGCTTAATGGCTAGGACTCCATGGGGCCAGAACTTGAGTCCTTCGTATATTGTAGGTGTTGTGGTTTTTCTTCCCCTATCGTTGAAAATCTAAGCCTTGTAAGGCCTTCCCAGTAGCACAGTATGTGCGCTGAGGCATAGCAGGTACTCTGTGAATTTTGGTGATGGTTTCTTGATGACCTCTTTGGCCTGTCTCATGCCCGGCGCTTTGTTCCACCATTCTTGGTCTTTCAACCAATTATTGGTTTGTGTTGTTCGCAACGCCTTGGCTGTGCCACAAAGAGGTTCTGGGCCAATTGGGACACGTCGTGCTCTTTTCCGTTGCTCTTGTAGCCTGTGTGGCATGGCACCCAAGCCAGAGACAGTCTGTTTTGACCTCCCACCCTCTGCAGGAATTTCGAGCACTCCCAGACAAGTTTGGAGTTAACTTGTATGGAGCTGATTACTTCAATAGCCGCAGGCTATCAGAGTATATGGCAATGGACGTTTCCTTGAACTCTTGCCTTAGAAACTCCTCTGCGCAATGGTGTATTGCTGCAACTTCTGCCTGGAATATCGTCACATGTTTGCCTAAGCTCAGTGAGACTCCTGTCTTTGGTTTGGTAAATATATTCCTGCTCCTACACCTTCTTTGGTTTTTGAGCCCTCTGTGTAGCAGGAAATTTGTGTAATAATTGGAGGTACTCCCTTCCATGCCTCTCTGACTGCTATGACGCATCTCGTCCGATAGCATCCCCATTATGGGGTCGGTTTCGAACTCTTTGCACTCAGTCTACTGGCGACTGACCTGGCTTCGCCCTTTATGTAAACATGAAGTGGTGGTAGGTACAAGTTGGTAAGTAAGAAACTGTCAATGTATTTAATTTCTACAAAGTATTTATAGAAGTAGGTACCAATTAATTTCTTTGGACAATGATTGGTTGGTGAGTAACAACTCGTCGAAGTATTCAATCTATTACAATTCGCGCGACGAACTTTCTGAAACCAAATAATACACCAAAAAATAATAAAATAATTGTCAGCGATGAATTAAACTTATTTTATACGTTTTAATATACGGATTGAATGAGAGCTTGTCATTGAAAAGGGTTTTTATTAGTTATTTTATTTTTTGTTTTTCAGTTATTTCGCCTCGATCTGTCTCGTCAAATTCATATTCAGGAATTTTGTCAAATAAATCATAATCTTCGGCCCCAAAAACCCCACACACCAATTTTGAATAGAATCTGACCATAATCAGAAAACTCGTCCTCCATCTTGGGGCTGCTATTTTGAATTTATAAATTGAGACAAAACATTCAAAATCTCCGACCGCGAAAACCGCCGCATAACAATTTTGAATCGAGTCGGACCATAATCACAAAACTCGTCCTCTATCTTGGGGCCGCCATCTTGAATGTATGAACTTCGACAAAAAATTCATAATATCCCACCCCTTAGACCCCCGCATACCAATTTTGAATAGAATGGACCATAATCACAGAACTCGTCCTCCATATTGGGGCCGGCATCCTGAATTTCTGAATTCTGACAACAATTTCATAATCTCCGATCTCAAAAATCCCCCCATACAAATTTTGAATCAAATCGGACTATAATTACAAATCTCGTCCGCCGTCTTGGAGCCACCAGTCTGTTTTTTTTCTCTAACAAAAATTCCATAATGCATTGTGTTAGCGAATCGAGAACTCAGAAATATGTGGTTTCGAGAAAAATGGATTGTATTAGGGAAAAATTTAATTCAATAGCGGGCAAAAGCACATTATGTATGGTGTGAGAAAAATCAATGTTATCCGAGATCATTGAGAGAACTTACATAGTTGCCCTTGTGGTGTTCAACGGGGTTTGTGTAGTTCTTGCAATGTTGTGGAGTTGAGAAAAAATACCTTTCGGGAGACTTCCTTCTTTTCGTAGAATCCACGTGGGGAAAGTTCTCCGTTTTTTGCGGACAATAGGGCCACAAAATGTTCACAACCGTTATGCCAAGTTAGGGAAGCGGTAAAATCACTTGAGATTTCAAAATGCGGTAAACAGTAAAATAGTTTTTCTCCGATTGACAGCAAATATTGATTTTGCAGACACATATCAATCAGCAAAGTATTACTTTTCCTGCCTAGGCAGCAAAGTAAGGACATTCCTGCCTAGGCAGCAAAATAATTATTCTCAATGGGAATAAAACATTTGACATTTTTTTTACAAAAAAACATTCATTAGCAATTATTGCATAATACTTTCAACAAGAATTCAAAAAACATATTTTTAGTTGTTATTAACATTGATAATAAAATTACTACAATTTTGAATAAATAGGCCACCTTTTCTTTCCCCAGATATCCTTCTCTTTACATTCACTATATTACCAGTTTGATTCGCCTCATAGGTAGTTCCTACATTTGTCAATACTTTTTCACAAATCCTGGTTTCACTTGCCATCGAATCCTCAATGTACCCTTCTGCTATAGTTGAGGATTTCCACCCACCATGTCTTTTCAACATTGTTATGTCACCTCCTGAATTTACAAGTGAAGTGGCAGAACTTCTACGGAGGCAGTGTCCCGTATATTCTTTAGAATTCGGCAACTTTAAATAGACAGCTATTTCTTAAGGTATTTTGCCAAATTTATGGATACCAACAAATTGCTTTACGGATTTACCTTTTACATTAAAAAAAAAAATCTTGTGTCTTTTAATTCAGTAGGCCGAAGAGCTATATATTTTTCAACAACATCTAATTATTCCATTCCATTACGAAAGACCTTGGATTTTTCGTCTTCGTTTTCAATAGGGATACCAATAGTTTATTGTTCATATATTCAATATTTTCTAACTTTAAATTCAATAATTCGTCGCAGCGACATGCACCCGCAATTCCAAAAATCAATAGAACCTAAAATAATGGATTATAAGTATTTCAACTTCATCGTATAAATATCTTATTTAAAATTTACTTTTGCTAATGAATATTCATCATCCGGAGCATCCAGTATGAAGTTTGTAATATCTTGTTTTTCGAAAACTCGGGACTTCTTTGCCTTGTAGCCTTCGGATGCCCGTTTTGAATATGCCCGCAACTTCAAATATCTTCCTATATCTACGCCATTCTTAACATTCATAGTTGCCTTCATTATGGAATATACAGACCAAAGTGTAGAACTCTTCATTGTTTTAGGTAATCCAGCAAAATCTCCGAAAAAGTCTTCGCATTTCTCTCCATGCAATAATCCATAAATCGTTTATAATTTCCTTCATCTTTTATCCGAGACTTCTCCGGCAACAAATTTAACTCAATATTGTTTGCCACCTCCCTTATTTCTGGAGGAGTAAGTATTTCTGAGTCGCTATCACTGTCCATAATATAAATATTTTTCTATTTTTCCACAAAACTATCAGAAATTCCATGAGTTGTCAAACTATAATTATTATGGACATATACGTTTCCAGCAACGAACAATTCCAACAATTGCGATTTCTATCAAGTTTTAATTTATCACTACAGGAAAAATAAAAAGATTGTGGGAATTGTAATAATTTCTAATAAAATATCCTACATATATCATTAAAAACAATCGGAGAAGAAAGTATATGTTCAACTCGGCAGCAAAGTAGATTGACTGCCTTAGCTGAATTCCTAGCCTCGCTACGCTCGGCTATGAACTATCAGCCGCATCAGTCAATCTACTACTTTGCTGCCTAGTCAAACAAATTACTATAATCTAATTATGAACAACTTGAGAGTCTTAGCACGAATCTATATTCTCACTTCGTTCCTCTCGTTTCTTATCGCACAAAGTCACGGTACACCTACCGTAGTGGGAATCAGTTCTTCCCTTAATGATCAGTGCAGCGCGTAATTATTTCAATGAAGGAAATGATAAAGATAATCCACTTTTCCAGAATTACAAATTAGGTGTCAATTCCCAAACACATTTTAACCGGAATAATGCCAAATTTCAAGTTAATCGGACGACTAGATGTCGGTCCAAATTCACTTGCAAAATTCGACCCAAACTAACTAACGAACGAACTTACAAGTGAAACTAAATAAAAGCTTGTAGAAAGTGAGGGGCTTTCCAAAAATTGTTTGTTTGAAATTTTTACGATAAATCTTCAAACCCTTCAGGACAACTGGTTAGTAATGAAAACCACACTAATAATATCCACCCCATTATTTTCCCACCGGTTTCACGTGGGGACCACGGTGTTTAATGTGTTGCATCAGTTTTACTCTGATTATCGACTGTAACAATTTTTGGTCGTCTTTAGTGACATTTATGATGCCGAATTGATAGCGTTTCGACCATTTAGTTCCTAGTGCTTAGCATCAGTAACCACGTCCTTCAGGATATTCCTGTATGTCCTGTATATTTTTTGTAATCAAAATTTAATTTTTATATTTTTTGTTTATTTATGTCCCATTTTAACTGAAGCTTATGTTAAAACACATTTATACAGGGTGGCCCACCACATTCGCCTCGGTATTTCTACGAGAAATGAAGAGAGTTAGGGAAAAACTTTTAGCACAGTCATATGTGGGTCATGGGAGCATATTCCAAAATTATTTTGAATATATAGATCCCAAAATACATACCAAAGTTATATTTTTTCTTATGGAACATCCTATATTTTTTTATATTTTTAGATACTATAGAGAAAATAAAGGTGAGTTACTATTATATTTCCCATACTCAAAACTGACCGTTTCTGAGAAATTTTGAGAAATTTTAAAATACAGACCATAATTTGAAAATTGTTTTCACCCTGTAACGTGTAACGAGCTGCTCGTGATTAAATGTACTGCTCAGCTCAGAAGTTGAAGTTAATTTCTACATGAAATTTTCAATGCAATTTATACAGAGTGGCGAAAAAAATTGCCTCAAAATTTGGACACAATTTAATTAAATAACTTCTTAAAGTTGAATGAACCCGTATTTAGTAGCGTATTTGACGCAGATTAGATTCCTTCAAAACTATATTAGGGTTCCCTATACCTATCTCTTCTGCTTTTTACACAAAAGGCGTTTTTATATTTTACTTATGAGTAATTTTTTTATCTTAAAAATGAAACACACTGTATTGTAATGATAAGCTTAAAAAGCGTTTTATAAACCTTTTTATTAAAGAATACGTAGATTCGCTAGAAGCAGAAGTTTAAATTTTTGAAAATACGGTGTATCTAAAGTAAAATGCAGGCAAATGTAAAAACTCAAATTTATTGCCATTTCTGAAATATTAAAGCATTCTTCAAAATAAGAAGATGCACGTGTCTTAATTATTGAGGCGAAATATGTTAAATTCGCTTGTTTCTTAGCAAATTAGACTTCATATTGAAATAAATACCAAAATTACAATATGGGGTCAATGGAAACATACATTTACGATTTCCTATAAAACTTATTATACTATTTTTTTAATAATAGTAGGCTCTGGCCTAGATCACGTTAATCATTATTATGAAACAAAAAGTATTTGACAGTGACACAACTTGTTAATCAAACCATTATCTTTGTTTTAACTAGTTTAAAATTATTGTCTTTTTGAGCATTTATTAAAATAATAACCTATATAAGATTCTTAATTTTTCAATAAAATGACTTCAAAAATGCTTTTTGAGCTTTTCATTACAATACAGTGTGTTTCATTTTTAAGATAAAAAAATTACTCATAAGTAAAATATAAAAACGCCTTTTGTGTAAAAAGTAGAAGAAATAGGTCTAGAGAACCCTAATATAGTTTAGAAGGGAATCTAATTCTGCGTCAAATTACGCCACCAAATACGGGGTGTTCCATTCAACTTTAAGAAGTTATTTAATTAAATGTGTGTCCAAATTTTGAGGCAATTTTTTTCGCCACTCTGTATAATATTGCATTGAAAATTTTATGTTGTAGTTAACTTCAACCTTTGAGCTAAGCAGTACATTTAATCACGAGCAGCTCGTTACAGGGTGGAAACAATTTTCAAATTATGGTCTGTATTTTTGAATTTCTCAAAATTTCTCAGAAACGGTCAGTTTTAAGTATGGGAAATATAATAGTAACTCACCTTCATTTTGTCTATAGTACCTAAAAATATAACAAAATATAGGGTGTTCCATAAGAGAAAATATAACTTTGGTATGTAATTTTTTTGGGGATCACCCTATATATTTCAAAATAATTTTGGAATATGCTCCTCATGGACCCACATATAACCGTGCTGAAAGTGTTTGCCTAACTCTCTTCATTTCTCGTAGAAATACCGAGGCGAATGTGGTGGGCCACCCTGTATAAAAAAATCTAATTATTTTTCACTTCGACAATTTTCGAAATAATTTCAGGTTCAAAGGGTTAATGGACCAGAAAAAAATATGTATTACCTACAAAGACTTTCCTATTTAGCGGTTCCAAAAAAAATTCCGAATTCGAAAAAAAAAATTACATGAAAAAAGGGAATTTTTAACCCCTCTAATTTCTCATGAATGTTATACATCCATCATTCACGGGTGTGCAAGAAGTGAGCCTGAATTCTGGATATAATAAAAAAGTTAATCAGTAGTTCCATCATCTAAATATATTTTTGCAACAACTGCTTCAAAACTTCATTATAAATCTCAAGCTCATGTCGCGAAAACACGATTGTCAAATAATCCTCTACTCAGTCCTCTTGTTGCCAAACTACTATGAAAATATCATGATTAGTTAAAATTCGGTTTAATGTTACATCAAACTAGTTCCTTCACCATTTCTCACAATAATTTACTGAGAGAATTCACCATGTAATAGAACTTAGTGAATTCGCCATATAATGGAAATTTCAACATGCATGATCATTCCGTAGCACTACCACCAAAAACTAGAGACCTACTTAGTGAATATTTTATTGTTGTTTCAGATAAATTATTTTAACATTTGGTTTAATGCACTTCAAAGAATACATAATTCTAGGCTTGAAAATATAGTATATTCTGTGACAAGGGATGAAACAAAGAGCTTTCCGACGAGGGTGAGGGTTGCCTGCCCGAGCGAGGGCTGGTATCACCCTATTACCTGTAATGAAACTGGGAGATTCAATGTCTGAAAGCCAGACGAAACGAGACTATTTTAGATGAATAGCGCCAGAGCTTGGTCGAGCATTGACAAAAAGTGCTTCTTGCACTAAGCACTCTTGAAAAGGGCTCCCGAATCTGGAGCACTAGGCCCTTTTATTTCTGAAATGTTCCCGATTACTAAGCACTTTCAGAAAGTAATTGGACTTAGCGAGCACTAACTTTCCAAAAGAGTGAGACTGTTGGGCACTTAGGTACTTTTAGATATAGGAATGCTCTAATGAACAATTTGGTCCAAATAAAAAAAGAAGTTTTTGTATTTTTGGACTTCTCACGTCGAATTGAAACCAGAACATCAATGGAAACATAATAATTATGTGAAATAACATATTATTTATGAGTGTGGCGTGTGGCATTGAATAAGCATGGTAGAATAAATACGACTCGTATGCTAGTGTACTTCAGAATGAAAACTTTATTCACATAATATCGAATATTTTGAAGCTATCTCCTCGAATTATCGAATTTACACGAATCATGATTTCCGACCCCAAGAACCCCTACATACCAATTTTCATTGAAATCGGATAAAAAATAAAAAATCTTGTCCGCCATATTAGATCCTCCATCTTGAATACTGACAATAAAATCATAATCTGCGACCCCAAAAACCTCCAGATAGCAATTTCAGGTAGATTCGGACCATCAATTATACAACACACGTCAGCAAAATCGGAGCCGCCATTTTGAATTCCTGATTTTTTTTTCAACAAAATAATGATCTCCGATACCGAAAAAACTCCCACATACCAATTATAAATAGAATGGTACCCTCAACACATTTATACAGCAGTTTGAATGAAATTTGGAAAAAAAAACATGTTTCCATAGTAAAACATAATTGCAATTGCTGACACTTTGATGACTGGTCTAGTCAGAACAGAGTACAGACTTGGAAACTAAGTACAGGCTGGAAACAATAACAGCGGGGGGATTTTATCAAAGGAATCGCCGAATCCTTGTGAATACAGAATTCACCTGAAGATGATCACAGATTCAAACATTCGAAACATCGTGAAAACCTTTTGAATCCATTGAGACGATGAATGTCCGAAACGAGAGGTATCAAATATTTCGTTTGATATATTTTCATTTCATATTGTTAACAACCCTATTACAAAGAATATTAATGCATGCAGTTTCATTGTACCTGCGGTATTATTCATCATCGAATGCGCTTGAACTTTGTAAAAGTGTTGAAATTTCCGGAAGTTTCATGTTCCCCAAACGAATTTAACAATCGGTCCATGCACGAAAATCGACAATAGAATATTGCAACACAAACATAATATGATTAAATCTCTTCTACTTGGGAGCTCAAGTTTGTTTTTTTTATGTTTAGCAGTTGCCTCAATCCTGGAATGAATTGTAAAAGCGATGGCGGGTATCAAGGAGAAATCTGAAGTCTTCCTCGTGATTTTTCGAATGTTACAAAATCATATGCAACAAGACGAGAAAACAATGCATGAGAGAATAGCAAAATCGTTCGATAGTATATTCGACTATGTGTTCATATATTAATATATTTATATAATTGTTGGTGCGTCTGTTCGATATCGTGTGATTCTTGAATGATTCGACCATTTAAGTTATACATATAAAATATATGTTTTGTCGAAACGATGGTTCATAGCTATGCTAGGATTCGATAGGTGACGCTGTAGTCAAGTCACCAACAAATTCTTTATTCATGAACCAAAATTAAAATCATATTCACAATATATAAGTATATAAGAAAATAAAGTACACAAAGTTGACTTCACCAAGGATTCAATATAAATTGAAACACAATTAGTAGACCACAGGCGAAATACAACTACTTTCCTAGCAAATACCACGCAGAACGTTGACTGACATTCACCCGCCAATCCATGCAAACCTTCCATATATATGGATATTGTTCGCAAATGTTTCTTTCTAATAAGCTCGATTATGTTTCATTTAAGTCGTGTCCGCCTAACAATCCGCATACCAGTTTCAGGCTTTTTGGCTCTCCAGCCAGCCAGAGATCCGGAGAGCTCTGGCCGAAGCGAGACACAACACAAATTAAATCACCATCGAGCTTACATCTTTAGGTGCGTCTGAAAAAATAACTTCTAACCGGCGGCACCTAGTGACAGAAAAAAACACTCCATACATTTCTCCTACCTCGATGGAATTCTAAATGAAAGATTCCCTCTCAGTAGGAGTGAGGATATGTATATATTAGGCCGTTGTGGCATGTGGTTGGACTTTCTATGAGCTCTTCAAATAGTGTTATAATTCATGTGTAGAAGCCATAGAAAAAAACCAAAAGTTAACCGTACTTACCATAAAAGAGTGAAGCCAAACTGTAGTTGAAAATTTAGCTGTTTGTGAACCTTGTGAGTGAGCAGTCAATCACTAAACCCTAAATTAATCACCAAATTCCTTTACATATCTGATGCCGTTAACACGTGATCAAGTTGTCGAGCTGCGTTCAGCAGCCGACGTGTGTATGAATCAACTTTGTGTAGACGAAAACTTCATGAAAACTATTATCGATAGTGTAACAGCAGGAATCCTCACTAAATTGGAAGAAAAACTTGGTACATATGATAAAAAAATGAATGACCCACGAATCCAAATGATACAGATGGAAGACGAACACAAAAAACGAATACGGATAATGGACAAGAAACTGCAGGAATTCAATAAGGGGAATTCCTATAGTACAGTCAATATCTCCTCAAAAATGGGCGATATCAGACGCCGAGGAAATAATTTATTATTACTTGGAGCTCCTGAAACTTCAGAGAACGAAGTTGAGGAAATAATTGAATTCATTATTCGTTCGTCCAGTATGAACGGTGTGAAACTCCATCGACTGGGCAAAGCAAACAACGACTCAACGTCGACTGGGCAAAGCAGGCCAATCACGATCGTCTTCCCCGATAAAGATAACGTATCGTTCTTGATGAGAAATAATAAAAAACTCCAGTCAGGACCTACTCAGATGTTCGGAAATGTCTACTTCAGGGAATACCAAACCATTTATCACCGGCAGTATTTCTCAAACGTTCGCAAGGATCTAGAAAACCGCAGGATGCGGTGAGAATCTAGCCTGGTAATCCAGTACAAAAAAACCTTCCGGTAACCGCCTCTAAAAATGCCTGAAATCATCCAGCAGATCACAAGTGAACGTCCCACTAACAGAATTCCATCAAATTTGTAGAGGGCTTGATACCAAAACTCATACTTTTCACAAAAATGTCGTCGCTAACAACTTCAGTGTACTAGCTTTATCGGAAACATTGCTGGAGGAGTATGTTTTTGATAGTTGAATCATTCCAGAAAACCATATTGTATATCGAAAAAATTAAAACAAATGGTCGTGAGGCCACCGTTTTGGTGGCCGTTAATATGAATACCACACCCACTCATAATATTACAAGATGGAATTTCCGGTAGAAAAAAATATCTATCTCATTTGTATAAAAATATCTCTCAAAAATAACACCTCATATTTCATAATACTAGTCTATATTCCACCAAACTCCAGTTCGAAGCACTACTAGAAACTTTCAAGGCATTAACCGTACCATGATAATAGGGGATTTTAATATTCCAGAACTGAAAAATTATAACGATGACAGATACATTTCTGTAACAAATCAAGTGGCTCGTCTCAATTACTTCTTATCCTTCACAGGCCATATTCAACTTATTAGAAATGTGAATTGTTATGAAAGAATAATAGAACTAGTGATTTCTCCATTGGTAAATGATTGCGTGGTGTCATGAGAAAGTGACCCGTTAGTACCCCTGAATCACCACCACCCAGCCTTATTAACTGAATTTCAAGGCACTCAATATGTTAGCAATAATTTTTCCTCTCACATTGATCGCCTGAATTTCAAAAAAATTAACTGGGAGAAACTCAATCGACTGCTAATTGAATTCAAATTAATTATAATTTCAACTTTCATGTTCCACGGTTGAACTCTAGAAATGAATTGACTTTTCACCTACCCAATTCAAGAACTTACATATTACTCAAGTCACCTGTCGTAACAATAAACAAACTATACAATCAATCATGTACCAATCTTGATATATTTTATGAACCAATTGGCCAAATTGAGAACGATATTGAAAAACTTCTACAAACAAGCCAAAATGTTTGAGTTTGTAAGATGTGACTTTACTATGAAAGCTCATTCAATTAATCGTGATCAGGTTGAATTATGTATTTTCTTCCTTATTTATGTTTTTTTCTTCAGGTGTTTCCGAACACTCAAAGTAGAATGTTATATATGCATGTACCTATGTATGTATATATTGTTATGTTTCGATGTACGTGTTAAATGTTCAAAGAGTTAAAATAAAAATTATAAATTGAAAAAGCACATAAATAAAAAATGGTCATATTTAGTGATTTATGCTATGTTATTTCACAGTTTTTCTGAAGATTCTACCGTTTTTTCTGAAACCTTATATAATATTAGTCGATACCTTCGTTTGAAATAAACATGTTCTCAATATTACAAGCAATTGGCATAATTTATAAAATTATAGAAATCAAAATCTACTAATATATTGTTAAGCACAAGCAGACAACAAAATGTTAAAGTTAGAACATTCTGTATATGAAATTAGATCTGAACATAATAGCCAATGAAATGCCAGGAAAGTTCTTGATGCAGAATTATAAATATTGAAAATATGAAAAGCAGTAAACGTCAAAAATGATTTTTTATATATCATGTATATAGTAGGTAAGGTATTTAGAAACGATTCTTGAATAAAAATGGTCAGATAAACGAAAATAATGAAAATTGCAACGAAAAAGTGCGTGTAAATGAAAAATTCGAGAAGAAAACAAAGGATGTGTGGTATCAAGGGGAAGGAATCAACAAGCTGGGGGATTGAAAAAAAATTATTTTGGAAGAACCAACTCAAGGAATTTGAATTTGAAAAATCAATCATATTTTCGTTACAAAAACAGTAATTTGCCAATACAACACAAGGCAATACTATAAAGAACTATAGCTGATAAAAAAAACCAGATGCAGAACGAATCTTACCTTCTCATTTGAGACATATATCAGTACGAGGGCGAATTCACAGTCGAAAAAGGGGCTGCAGACTGAAACGACAGTTTCCTGGAACGGGAGAGCGATCCCAGACAATGAGCATTTCTGTTTCAAGAAGTCACAGGTACTTTGAACCATAAAAGTCACTAAACTCAGTGTTTTTCAAAAATAAATCTTTTAAAAGAACCCTTTCGATAGAACACGTCAATGAATTAGTATATAGACCACATAACCTTCAAAAATAGGTTGAATTACACTTTTCATTATCACATAACTTAATTTTTCATGTATATTTTGCTATGAAGCACTAATTTGAGTTAATTATCGCAGAAAAGGTAACAGTAAGTCTCACTGAATGAGGGAAATTATTATTTTGATGAATTTCTGCATTATTTTCAATGTTTGAGCAATAACAATTTGTCATTCCTGAAACTGACATCAAGAACTACCAGAGGGTCCCACAGTAGAACCGACTCCTGAGATTCCATAGGCGTACCGATTGAGTTAGCTGAGGTGGAGAAAATAATGTGAAAGGATCAATGGGAAAAAGGTAAAATACATAGCCGGACATTTGAAATATTTATATGGGTATTTATTTATGAACATATTAAATTAAATTCAAAAATAAACTGGCTAAAAAGATTTCGAAAATAGTATAAAAATTGGTAAAACAAAAAATATTTTTTTTGTTATGTCTGATTGTGAAAATAAAAAGATAAATAATAAATTAAAAACAAACCACAATCACCTCATCATAACAATATGTGTATACAGGTATATATTGGTATTTTTATATGTACTGGTATATAAACTGTAAACTCGCCTGGTGATAACGATTTATTTGGTTAACGCAAAGCATAATATACAAAAAAAATTAAAAAATCACTATTTAAAAATTATCGAAAATATAAACTCGAATTCCACCTAACTCGCGTAAAAAATCTAAGGAAATATATAAAAACTGAAATAGACGTATCAAACGTACCAAATTATTCTGAATGGTTCCGCACTATGAAAAACCTCGAGAGCTTGAATGATAATAACAGTCAACAATGAATACTTGTTCTGGAGAACAATATTTACATTTTACTGAATTTATTGATCGATAGATATTATAAAGAAATTACTTTGAGCACGCTGAATTGCTGATAGTTCCAATAGTACGATAAACATAAACTTAGGGGCAGCAAAGATAAAATTATTAATATCAAAATATTTAAAATTTACCAAATGGGAGTTTCATAGTACAATGAACTCAAACCAGCATGCAGCACATATATAATTTAGCAATATCAAACTATTTACACCTGACCAAATTTTCCAAACGAAATATATCAGAAGGATTTATTTTGAACCCAATAAAATGACTGGGAAGTTTCAATGCCACAGTGTACGTGGGCCCGACACGGAAAATATAAACATTGTGAAAAGCAAAATATTTCCACTTTACCGACTTTGTCAACCATTTATTCGAATACACAAATTCCGAATGAAACGAAAAATATGTCTAGTACGTATGCCAGCACGACAAAACTAAGCTCATTGCTATGAAAATTCTCACTTATAGATACCTCAATCCTTCTGGAGAGAACTTTTCACTTTCAATCTTTATGCGGCCCAAAATTAATTACACCTCGGAAGCACAGCAAGAAGTTATGATTTTTCCTATAGTGAGTTTGATTTCCTTTACAGTTCCAACAAAAATAATCCGAGGAGCTTTCCATCCATTATCCAAGATGCGGAAGTACACAGCTCTGTTGCCGGATTGTCATGTAGATTTGGGTATTTACATTTATAACTATACCATAAGACGGAAATAATAGTCACTGACCTCAGTCACTAGTTCAGAAGCAACACAATAGGAGCGGCTCAAAATGATATATTTCATAATAAAAATCTATTGTATCCCGAATCTATACTCCCGAAATGCCGCTTGTTCTGAATGCGGACACAACGCACTGGGGCCAAATTCATTTCAGCCCGTGCAATAGAGCTTATGGAGCATTTGAAGCAGCCTATATTTCAACGAAAGTTTGTAGTCGACGTTAGTAATTGCACTATTTATCGACGGCAGGCGCAACACTGAACGATCGAGGTGAGAATGAGTAATTGACTATTATTTCCGTCTTATGGGAATAGAACTTATTGCCAGACCTGATCAATATTAACCCCAAATAGTCAGGGACGTACCAAAGTTATGTTAACCAATTAACTCCCAGGCATAGGAAAATATAAAAACACGATTTTCGGACAAGATATATTTATTATTTCACATTTGTAAAATGAGTTTTTGAAATTAAAAAAAAATTAAAAAATCAAGAACATAAAAAAACATGATGGTGCGTACAGGCACCACTGGTAAGAAAAGTAATTTTTTTTTTTTGCATTTCCTAAAAACTAGCCATAAGGTGACAAATCTCCATGAAGAGTAATAACTATACACTAGGGTACAAAATAAAATAGTTGGGTCCGATCAAGATGATAAAAAACAAACTTATGTCAGTTTGCTCTTTGGTGCACGAACGCATCACTGGTAAGAATTAACAACCAAATTATCTACCTTTGGTGATATTTTGCGAAGCATGACACGTGCAAATGTTCTTTACATTTTCCACAAATATAAATTGTCTGGTTATGGCATACTCTACATCTTCTTCGTGCTTTCATGAGTTATGAGAATATGACCAATGTTATCAAATCGAATTTCAGCAACAGGGCGAGGGACATTTCTCACTACGTATTCCCTTCCATTTTTCGAAAGACGTAAAGCAACGTATGATTTGAAATCAAGTTGGGACATTTTTGTTTGATTGGCTATGTTATAGAGCTACCAAGCATTCACAACCATACTATCTAGAGCATTGCAAAATATGGGCCACCACCATTTCTTCCCCAATACTCTACACCTATAATTTGCAATACCGTTGTCATGGAGGTCAACCCCTCCATAGATCTATCATATTTGGTAATGGCATGAAGCTGGGATACCTTGATTTCCTTTTTTTTTCGATTATATGGTTTTACATGAGTTATTGGTTGTACATTGAAAACATTGCTGCAGACAGTAACCGTAGAGTTATCATTCCAGCGCACGGAGGAAATTTTAGTGTTTTCCTCAAATGCAGAAACATAAGAACCTAGCTCCCGCTTAGAAAATTGTTTTGAATTTCCAAGTGGGCAGTGGTGCGTTCTATTATCTCGTATTGTTCCTGTTGCAAAAAATCCTTTATTTTTCAATTGTTGAAATAGTTGATATGACGAAAAAAAATTATAGAATAAAATTTGATGCGACATAGGACTATCAATCACAGAAAGAAGACTCATTACAACATCGCCACCAAGACCTAATTTTGAGTGTTTCTCACTAGCCCCAGCATATGGAAGAGAGTAAAATAAATAACCATCGTCTGAACAAATGCACCAAAGTTTGAAACCAAACCTCACTGGTTTATTTTTTATGAACATTTTGCAGGAATGTCTCCCATAATATGGGACCATTTGTTCATCAGATTGTCAGAGAAAACAGCCCATTGTAAATCCTTTCTATTGATTGCATCCAAGAATGGTCTGACTTTAGCAAATTTATCATCGATATCTGATAAATGCAAGTTTTGTTTTATACTCTGGAATCTATTTCTACTTATGCATTTTTTTATAATATCGACGCCTTTATCCTCATCAGTGGACCAGTACATTAGAATTTGTGGTAATGAGTGGTAACCAGAAAATAACAATATACCTATGAAATTCAAGAGATCATTTTTTGAGAGATTGAAATCTAATCGGTTGTTATCATGCGCATATTTCAATGAAGAGTCCAATACCATTTGAAGTATTTCATCGTCCAGAAAAAGATGAAAAATCTCCAGTGGTGTCTTGCCAGCAAGCTCAATCTTGATACACTCCCTGTCCGCAGATTCCCTGGATATTGCGGAATGAGTATACTCAATTTCCCCGTTCACCCATTTTGTCTCAGAAAGAACCTTACGTGATGACCCAAGAGCTAAGCGTTTTCTTTTGGATGCCAAATCCGCTTCATCTGATGAACTCCACTCATCCTGTTCATCTTCCTTCACATCATTATGTGAATCAGGCTCGTGTAGTTCAAAAGTTCCAGCTATATCAGTCGGTTCATTTTCTGGTGAATAGTTTTCATCGTCAATGTTCTGTATTTAGCCGTCGACAGAATTCGATTTTTTTTGCTGCTCGATGTTCGCACATGAGATATCACTTGCAATATGTTGCCATTAAATTTATAGGAGTGGCTGTTACAGCACCGAAGTATGAACGATATTGCAGGTGCCTTCCATCGCGAACGATGTCCTTCTCGAAACTGGAGTTGACGTGTCCACGCGTTTTTTTACACGCTTTATATTAGCTTCACTTGTATGTTTGTTTGTAATCGACTCCTTTGGGCGCGATTTTAACCCACTTCTAGACGTACGAATGATCTGAAATTTGGCAGGTGTACATGATTCCGGTAACAATGCCTTCAAAAATCTTTGTTAGAAAAAAAAACAAAATGGCGGCTCCAATATGGCGGACGAGTTTTGTGATTATGGTCCGATTTTTTAAAATTCGTGTAATCTTTTAAAAAAAAAAAATGGCGGCTCAAATGGGACGAGTTTTGTGATTATGGTCCAATTCTATTCAAAATTGGTATGTGGGGGTTTTTTGGGTCGGAGATTATAATTATTTTGTCATAATTGAAGGATTTGAGATGGCGGATGAGTTTTGTGATTATGGTCCGATTCTATTCAAAATTGGAGAATAATAGTTAAAAAAATTGAATAATAATAATAGTTTGAAAAACTGAAAAACACTTTTTAATAGAAAACAAAACTAAAAAGTAGGAAATAATTGTAAATGAGTTTGAAATAATACAGTGATTAACAACAAATTTATTTCATCGTAAAGAAACGTGGGGGGCTTTTTGAGATATTTTTATAATGATTACACTCTTACCAATATCTGTCCATGAAATATTAACAACAATTGACATCAAGCACCCCCCGCTTTTTTACGATGGAATACATTTGTTGTTAATTACTGTATTCTTATTTCAAACTCATTTAAAATCATTTTCTACTTTTTAGTTTAGTTTTCTATCAAAGCGTGTTTTTTAGTTTTTAATCTCTTTCTCATTTGATACACTGATCCTCTCTACCTACACAGCCGCTGTTTCATTTTTGAAGGCACACTCTGTATATTCCCATCAGATCTCGACACAATTTCAGTATCCCGAACCAACTATCTGCTACATAAGCAGAAAAAAGATAATGTTTATGAAAACATGATAGTTTGCGTGGATGAGAAAGCACTCAGATACATAAAGAACGGACGGCAAACAACGCTTCGAGTGAAACAAGGTTTTTCCAATTCCCTCGGTGTAAACACATTATGTCAATATCCCCAAGAAGCGAACAGATAAGCTGTTTACAAATGTTATTGGTAACCTCCGCCCTCTAGATCAAATACTGAATTACATCATCCACTTTGATAGACAGTCGACGGTGTCAGCATGAACGTGAGTAGCATTCGTTTTTGGTTTATTAAAGGGATGAAGGATCCTACCTCTCTCATTTCGTCGATGATTGTCGATTTCGATATGAACATGTCTCGAGAGTTGAATGACTGATTCTGGAGAATGGAACTATGCAACCACCGTCTTCTAATCATCATGACACACTGTCGGCAAAATTCTCAAGGTTTCAAGGTTGGTTTCAAATCCTATGCCAATAGTTGAGCTTGCCGTTATCCGTTATCTCAATTTGGATATGTCTCTAATAAAATATCTAAGTATTGGTAGGCAATTGGGATGGTGGGTGAAAACAGCTTCAGAACCCTCTGTAATGGAACAGATGTTGGAAGAACGAGTTATTTTGGGAGTAACTCTTTTCAAATATTTGCCGAAAGTTTACAAATAATAATAATATTTTTTTATTTGACAGATTCCATAAAAAAGTGAGTCTGAGAGATGGGGCACCCCTATTTTTGAGAGAAATAATCCGATTCAGAGCACGAAAATTCAGCGGGCTAGTGAACAACTAAAATGTGATTTTTTTAGATAAAAATTAATTTTGTAGCACTTCCGGTTTCACCAGAAATGATCTGAGTATTTTAAAGGAACCTTATTTCACATTTTTGAAATTTCAAATTCTGAACATAATAAGCAAAATTTTTTAATTATTTTTTATTTTTTTTATTTAAACATTTTTTTTTTAAGGGTGATATTTTACATGTTGAACGTTCCTCTTCGATACCATGTTGTCCGAGAAAATGAAATTTGCATTTTAATTACAATACTTTGTCACCAGCCGCTGTTTGAATGTGGCAAAATCACTTTTTTTCGATTATCTCATGTTTTTTAAATGGCATCTCTATGGGACACTCTCTGCAACAGATTGTTTCGAAGGAAAGGAATCGAATGATACCAAAATTTTGATTATCTGTCGATTATTTTCAGATTTATCACTATTACAAAAAATGTACCAAAAAGTATTGTGGCCGCTGGACTACCAAAAATCCCAAATAATAATATTACTTGAAATTTCACTTACTATACCAATAAGGATAGTTGGCAAATTTGATGTATGTATTTCTAATAGATGCATACTCCAGAAAAATGTAATGAAAATTCTGGTTTGCTGCCAGCAGATATTTCATTACGTCTATAATTCACATTTTGGAAGTAATTCGTCTCCAAAAAGACTTATTACTAGTATTCCCATGATGGACCCATTATGGTTGATAGGAACACAGAAATTACACTATCCATTTCCACAGATTCTGAAAGTGTTTAATAGTTTAATCTGTTTCAATAAAGGAATGTGTTTCCATCGTCAACTCCAAATTTTGTCAGTCGCCTTTGGAAAAAAAAATGAATATCTGCTGTCAAATAAGTATCAATATGAAATAACTGTTATCTCAGTCCAATCATTATAACTGTGTCATGGATAAATTTAGCCAAAATGAAAAAATTGACAAACTTTTAATTTACGGTGAGTGTCTGAAGAATTCTACGGCTGCATCAAATTCATACAGACGGAGGTTTCCTGGTAGAAGACATCCGTGTAGGACATACTTCGTGAAACTTGAACGTCAGTTGAGACAAGAGCCGAACAACCGACGTATTCGAAATCGAAATGTAAATATAATAGTCAGCGAAGATTAAGAGATAGACGTTCTAGGATATGTAGAGGTAAATCCGACTTCTTCAACACGAGAATTAGCTAATGAATGTGACGCAAGTCAATCGACTGTACAGAGGATTTTGAAAAAGCATAAGTTTCGCTCATATAAATATCCGATACATCGAAGGCTTTATGGTGGAGACGATGAAAGAAGACTTGAATACTGTCGATGGTTTCTTCATAATGTTCGCGAAAACCCTCAATTTCCTTTGAGAATTTTATACTCAGATGAAACAAGATTTACCAATAGAGGGCTCTTCAATTGGAATAATACTCGATATTGGGCACAGCAGAATCCAAGGCTTTAACATCAAGGTAATCCTCAAGAAAGGTTCGGATTCAACTGTTGGATGGGTATACTTGGAGATCGATTCATTGGGTCAATTTTTTTTGATGGATCACTTTCTGGAGCGAGGTACCTAACGTTCCTTCGGGATGCTATCGAGCCAATCATTGACGACCTTCCATTGGTTCTGAAAAATTTATATTTTCAACAGGACGGTGCACCCCCTCATAATCATGGAATGGTAATTAATTACCTGAATAATGCTTACAGAAATAAACTAATTTCTACACATGGTCCCATCAGATGGCTACCTACATCACCAGACTCAACCCCCTTAGACTATTATTTATGGGGAACAATAAAAAATTATGTATATGCAACTTCTTGTGAGACTCGCGAGGAACTGCAACAAAAAGTCATCACAGCTTTCAATAATATCAGCCCAGCAGAGTTAACTAGAGCAGTTCGAGCAGCAGTCAGAAGGGTGCAATTATGCATGGAACATAATGGCCAACATTTTGAGCAATTTTCATAGTAAGAGTATTAGAGCATTGTGCTACGTATTTGTTGTTTTCAAAAATTTGTAATAAATGTTGATAATCCTCAAAATCGCGTATTCGAATTCAAAATAATAAATTTAACGTATGATAATTTTCAATGTTGAAAATCGTTATGAAACAATTGAGTAGAAGTGATATTTAAAAATTTCCATCATTTTGGTGTTGTTTAGTCCAGCGGCTGCACTATTTTGTGGTACATTTTTTTATAATAGTGATAACTCTGAAAATAATCGACATATATTCAAAATGTTGGTATCATTCGATTCCTTTTCTTCGAAACAATCTGTTGCAGAGAGTGTCCCATAGAGATGCCATTTACAAAACATGAGATAATCGAAAAAAAGTGATTTTGCCATGTTTATTATTTTGCTGTCTTATAACAGTTTTCAGGAAGTAAAGTAGTCTTATGTTTAGAATCGATGTTTCTTTATTTATCGCTTCTGTAGGGTAGAGTTTTTTTATATTTGCGATTAATTTCAAGGTTTATTTTTGTATTTGTTCTGGGTTCATATGAGTGGTATTTGCTGGTCCCCAGGCAACTATTTCATAGGAGAGGTGAGTTTCAAACAAAGCATGGTATAGCATCCGCAACTTATCTTTATGTAAGTAGGGTGTCATGTTATTCAATCTATATGTTACAATACGTATTTTTTCATTATTTAAGTAGTCAGTATGTGCATTCCATTTCAGGTGGGCATCTATGTATATTCCAATATATTTTATGTTATTTACTAGTGAAATAGTGAGATTCCGTTTTCGTATTGTATTAGTAGTGATCCGAAACTTGGTAGATTTTTAGCTTAAGAAGTGAAGGTAATGTAAAATATTTTGCTCATATTGAGCAAGAAACCACTTATCTGCTAGTCAGATCATATTCCACACAGGACATAACCAACAATGAAAGGGGGCCAACGTCGGACAGGTTCACTTTCTAAAGCACTGGACACAGCCAGGAGTCCTCGTGAGTGCACAAACGCAACGAACTACAGGTACTTTTTGAAAAATACAAATAAACGAAGTGCTATCATTGGTATTAGGCACTTTTTTGGGTCGATGGTAATATTTATCAACAATGGTGAACTTCATTTCATACTAATTACCACTTTGTCAATGTAACCTGTAAATATGTTTTTGCTCATTCATTCTATCACGCATGAGCAAGTCATGTGATGATTTTTTCAAGTTCATAGATTCAATTATGTTTAATACAAGGTAGATATCGCAGGAATAGGATTT
Organism: Gonioctena quinquepunctata; assembly: GCA_018342105.1. NCBI lineage: Eukaryota > Metazoa > Arthropoda > Insecta > Coleoptera > Chrysomelidae > Gonioctena > Gonioctena quinquepunctata. The sequence continues at coordinate 18,432 of JAFIRS010003308.1, read as the reverse complement.
CAAAACCTTTGGAAATTCATTTGAATAAAAGGAAAACAAATTTAACCATTTTCTGTTTCGATATTTATCATTTGATCATATCACGAACTATATTTTCATGAAACAATAACTTGATTTCAAACAGAGCAACTAGATGGCGCAACTGAACTCTGCTGAGCTGTTGGATGATCATGTCTTCATAGGCGTACCGACTGAGCTGGAATAAGGTAACAAAGGAAAGGTAAAATGGTGTTTGAAAAAGAGTAAGAACAAAATTGCCGGACTTTCTATTGTTATGATAAGTATTTTCTTCAAGAATCAAACGAAATTGATAATAAATCAAATTAATCAAGCTTACTATCATAACAAATTGCAAAATTATTGTGATGACTAGTGGTTAATAAAATAATAATAATAAATCAATAAAAAACAAAATATAATGAACAACCCACATCAATATATATATATATATATATATATATATATATATATATATATATTGTTATGTTATGAAGGACCAGTAAGATATTTTAAAAGGAAAAAATGAAACAATTTCTCAAAAACCACAAAAATAATAAATACTTAAAATACTTAATAGTTACTAGTTCATGAGATATTGTTTTTACATTTTGTTTGAGATTCTATTTCTTTCATGAAGCCTCTGTATAATATCGGTAAAAATATGCAAATACTATAATGCAATCATTTCCATACATTGTCATAATGATTAAACCTAGAATTGTTTAAAAATACAACAAAAAAGTCCAGATCTACAAAATCATTCTGAATTAAATGTGATCAAAAAAATTATAAGCTTGAAACATACAGTATATGAAAGTGTATCTAACTAAAAATAGCCAATGGGAGAACAACAAACTTCTTGATGACAATAGCCAATCAGAGAACAGTATGGTCAGATGTAAGATTTGAAATTGTGGAAAAATAAGAACTGAGAAATGTCAAAGACAATTATCATTAGAGATTGTATTCAGTTAATAAGAAATGAAGAATATAAAAAATCATAAGTTTCTTCAAATAACCCCAAATGGGTGATAATGTGAACAGAAAGTGCGCGAGTTTGAAAATTCAAATGAAATGGACAAAACAGAAATGGTATCCAGGGAATGAAATAGCAAAGCTGAAGGAGATTGAAAAAATTTTAGAAAACGACGCCACGTACAAATTTTTCAAGATTTCAACGAATACAAGGTATTTTGTCTATAATAAACTAATCAAATCAACCTCGAGAGCATTTCGACAAAAATAAATAGGAGAAAACAAGATTACCTTTCATGTACTCCACATGACATTGTTTCCAAGCTGATTTCTGGGGATTTGTATGGTTCCTTTTGCAATTGGAGAGTTCCTGAGAGTTGTGGATTGAAGAAGGATTTCAGATTGTTGGCATGTATTGTAACAGCGACAGTTCCAGCTCCAGGTATGAACTTTTTTAGTGCACATCACAAACTGAATCACTTTACAACTCGTCTATCTGAAGAACTCTATTTTATTTTGGGTATTGAACTATAAAAGAAATCCTCCAACCTCGAAAAAAAAGTGAGGTTATGTATACTGTATCCATCACTGTTTCATTATTTTCTATGAACATTTGTCAATAGATTAAAGTATAAGTTATCTATCGTAGGCCAGGTAAAAATAAGTTTTCCTGAATGAAGGAAATAATTGTTTTTCGATACTTTCTGGTTTATTTTCCACAATGATCTGCATATCTTACTTATCAACTCTGAACTAAAATAGTTTGGGTTAAACATCAAGACAGGGCAGTGGCTCTATTGCCAGGACCGGCTATCTGAGACGAAAGGCGTACCAACTGAGTTTAGTCGTGGTGAGAAAGAGTAATAACAATTGGCAGCAACGTGCCGAGAAAACAGTGACGTTAGCTAGCAATTATTATTGCATTACAATATATCATACAGAGCGAAAATAATTATCTATAAATATTTCATAACAAAAAGCTTTCATCATATCACAATTGTTTTTACAAGTCAATATTACAATAACAATTGTTTCTTTACAATTCATCATTTCATAACAATATATATATATATATATATATATATATATATATATATATATATATATATATATATATATAATATATATATATATATATATATATATATATATATATAAAGATAAAATCAGGTACAGTTAGTTAAAATTATACATCACTTTAGGACATATTAGTACTCCACTGGCCTCTATAGTATTTTTCAGCCCACTTCTATTCTTCTGTATTTCTCCTAAAATCTTATTAAATATTGTTCGAGTAATCGTGGAAAATTTTTCTCATAAGATTCTGAGCGACATTCGAAAGATCTGTTTTCTAGCCTACTCCAGAAATTAATCGGAGGCATCCATCCTTCCTTTCACAACCTCTTTCCTCAAAAACATAAACCACTCCGCCAAAGGACGAGATATTTTCCCACCGTATTAATGGCAAAGATCAAACCGTCCCTTTTCCACTCGACCCGACGTTGCTCGGTCGCCACTCCATCAGGCGTCGACGTCGGATCCATGATGAACAGAAAATCGTACGTGGCCTGTATTTGGACTCGGACTCAATCGCCCCGCTGCACTTTATCTTGCCACCGCACCGTCGTTCTATGAATATAAATTATATTAGCAGACGAGGAATGAAAAAATGAACTTGCTACGAGACCAAGTCTGAGGACACTGAGGTTCACTCTCTAAAATCCCAGATATTATATTGCACTGGAATGCCAGGAGGTTTATGAATTACCATGTAGAGACTGTACATTGGCCAGAAAAATGGGTAAATCATTATTCGAAAAGAGGAACACAAAACATATGTGTGTTATGTAATAAGTGTCCAATATTTCACTGGACAATTCCTCAGTTATTTATTAGGTGAAAAGTTGATATAAGCATGGGTCTGCAAGGCATTCTTTTTTCATTACTATCGTTTTGGACGTCCATCGTCTTGATGTATTTAGAAGGTTTTCACGACGTTTCGAATGCTTGTATCTGCAATCGTCTTCAGGTGAATACTGACAAGTTTAGGTGCTACTTACCAATTTATATGACTGTCGGCGCAATGATGTGTGCAATTCCGCCATGTGCAGCGGTGCGTGTAGTTTCTCGCGGTGTGGCGGTGTGGTGGTTCTACAAAAGGATTCATCCATAAAGATTCTACCAGCCGATAAAGGAAACGCCACGGTTATCATGGACACCACAACATATGATGACAAGATAGAGTCGTTACTCCATACAGACAACTATAAACTCTTGAAGAAGAAGGATCCGACACCCACTATAGAAAGGAAGATCTACAACACTCTGAGGAAATTCCACCACTTCTTCCAGACAACGAACGATCACATCTAACGCCACACTACAGCAAACCACCGCATCTCTACGGGCTTCCGAGAATCCACAAACCAGACATGCCACTGAGACCGATCATCAGCTCACGGAACCCACCAACCTACAAGTTATCGAAATACCTCCTACCGATACTACAACCCTTACAAGGAAATAGCAGTTCATACGTCAAGAATTCCAAGCACTTCGTTGACACCATCACAGATGTTGAACTTGGACCAGAAGATCGTTTCATCAGCTTCGACGTGGAGAGCCTTTACACCAATGTCCCTATGGAGGAATCTCTCAGTATCATCAAAAAGAAATTCGAAGAGGATGACCAGCTGTACGAGAGGACTGACCTTCCTACCCACGCGATATTGGAATTACTGCAGTGCTGCCTACAGAACTCATATTTCCAGGAAAAGGACCGATTCTTCTCTCAAGTCGACGGACTCCCGATGGGATCTTCCCTTTCTCCAATCATCGCCAACATATACATGGAGTGGTTCGAAGAATTGGCTATACGGGAGGCAGAATACAAACCAAAGCTGTGGTTGAGGTACGTGGATGACACCTTCATTATATGGAATCACGGAGACAAACATCTCCAGGATTTCTTCTCAAGAATTAACAGAATCAGGGATTCGATCAAATTCACGATGGAAATGGAAACCAACAGTGCCTCACCCTTCTTCGATGTGAACGTTGAGAGAATAGGCAATGAAATCCGCATCTCCGCCTACAGAAAGAAGACACATACGGGACAGTACCTCAGTTACAGCTCCAACCATCCGAGTTCGACGAAGAGAGGGATCGTGAGAACATTGGTAGAGAGAGCGACGCACATATGCAACGACGTGGAGTCACTAGATGCCGAATTAAACCACATCAGAGAGGACCTCCACCGGAATGGATATCCCAAGAAACTCCTAGAAGATGTATTGAAACAACTCCGGAGAACGAAGACATCTGAAGAGCAACAACAAAGCACAGGGATCTGCCTTCCGTACATCAGAGGTGTCTCCGAGAAGATCAGAAGGATCGGAAACAAGTTCAACATCAAGAGCTGCTTCCAAGACCAAACCTGACGACAAAAATGAAATCAGTAAGAATTGCTTTTATGAAGTTCCATGTGAATGCGGAGATTCCTACATTGGAGAGACAAAGAGACCGTTATCGATAAGATTGGATGAGCACAAGAAATGGACTCAACGTGGAGAAACATCAAAATCGGGAATCGCTGACCACGCTTGGACTGAGCACCATCGAGTTCTATGGGACAACGCAAGTGTTCTACACAGAGAGGAGCATTGGTTCAAACGGAAGTTCAAAGAGGCCGCCTACATCGGAGCCAATAACGCCTTTAGTCAACCAAGCGTTGAGATCAAGAACGTATGGAAACTCCTGATTGCTCTTTCTGGCGGGCTGCAGAGGCACGAAACTTCACGCACCACCACACCGCGCAAAACTACACGCAACGCTGCACATGGCGGAATTGCACGCATCATTGCGCCGACAGTCATATAAATTGGTAAGTAGCACCTAAACTTGTCAGTATTCACCTGAAGACGATTGCAGATACAAGCATTCGAAACGTCGTGAAAACCTTCCAAATACATCAGGACGATGGACGTCCGAAACGATAGTAATCAAGTTACCACATCGTCTACAACCTTCAAACAAGCATTTTTTTTTATATACAGGGTATTGAAAATTCATTTTATTTTGGTTTTTCGTGAATAATTTTCAAAATGAAATCGATATTCGGACAAAAATTGACATTTGGGGATTTTTGATATGAGAAATTCAAATTTGATCTTAGTTTGGCCCTTGAATGTAGGGGGGCGCCGCCTACAGGTTTATGTCTCTTTTGGGAAGTCACAACTTTGTCGGGCATATATGTATCACATGTTCTAGGGGTATAATCGATTCTATTATCATTTTTACGTAAAAAAGGTATACTTTTCAAATGTCGCTTAAAGCAGCCGTTTTCGAGATATTTTGATTTGAATTAATCGATGCATGCATGTGTTTGTCAAAAAATGAAACAATTTTGAAAACTTTTTTTTTTATTCAACATAGGAACATTTTGTACGCTAATTTTTGAACAACATAAAACAACGGAACACTAGATACAAATCAAAATCACGATAAATGTTCGAAATTTCCACCTCCTGTATGCACGCATCCAATCTTCTTCTCATTGATTCGCGCACTCGTTGGAAAATTCCTGGGGTATTTTGAATCGTTCTACAAGAGTTACTTATTCTACAACTCAATTGGTATTCATTTTGGATAGGTGTCTGGTGAATTGAGGATTTCAGATGTCGCCATAGGAAAAAAACCAAACTGTTAAGGTCTGGTGACCTAGGAGGCCATGGTTGAGGCCCTCCCCGACCTATCCAACGGTTGCCGAAAGTTTGATCGAAGAATTTTTGCGGTTGGATACTAAAATGTGCCGGGCACCGTCATGCATAAACCATATTTCATTTCGTGGTCTAAGCGCCACATCTTCAAGTAAAGACAGATCTTCTTCAAGAAAATGACGATATATCTCTCCGTTTTATCTTTCCGAAATGAAGAATGAACCTCTTAAATGATTTCCAAGGATTCCTGCCCAACTGGTCTTGGAAATATGATTCCTGTATCGCATGGGGTTCTTCCTCTGACCACAAATGATTATTGTGAAAATTGCGTGTAGCGTTGCGTGAGAAATCTGCTTCGTCGGTGAACAGGATTTGATTTTCAAATGAAGGATTTTGAATAAGGCATTGGAGAAACCAACAGGAATTGATACGTAACGGAAAGTCATGAGGGAGTGGTGCCTGAACTCTTTGAATATGGTAGGGATATAACAAATTATCAATGAAAAATTTCCATACCAGAATATGAGAAATGTTTAACGTCAGCGCTATTCTTCTGGGGCTTGCTTTCTGGTATTCTCCTACCAGATCGAGAACTGCTCCGTCGGTTTCTGGGGCTCCTACCATCCAATTTGCACCCGACATGTGCAAAAGAATTTTTGAAAACGCTTTTGAAGTAGGAGTTGTGCGGTTCGGATAACGATCCTGATACAAACGTCTAGCCTCATATGCATTTCCGTTAGCAAGTCCGTATGTGAAATGTATGTCAGCATAATCTGCATTGGTGAAGTTTACCATTTTCTAACAAGTAATCACAACAATAATAAATAAAACTATTTAACTATGCGTCAAGATATTATTTATGACATGACAACACAAAAAAAACATTGGAATAATGTACGTCAGCATAATCTCCATTGGTGCAGTTTACCATTTTTTAATCGACGAAACCAAAAAGGAGGAGGTTCTCTATTCGACCCGTATATTTTGTTTTTCCATCATATTTTTTCATGTATGATCACGCATAACTTTTTACTGAGGTGTTCGATTCCAATAATTCTTCCCCCAGTGGATAGGGTGTACTTCGAATTTGGTCCCATTCGAATTTAAAAGATGAAATCCACCCCTAAGGGTAGCGAAATGAAGGATATTGATCACTCACCCTCTGAATTCTGGTCCGTTAACCGATTCTATCAGGCATAACTTTGTACTGGGTTCTTTGATTTGGATGTTTCTTTCTTTAATAGATAGGGTATACTTTATATTTGGATTTCGAAAGAAATTAGCCACTCTTACGGGTAGGAAAATAGGGGATAATTGATTTTTCACTAGTGAACATTGGCACACACATACGTAGTTGACAATGACAGATCGCTACTGACATTATTCTTGTTCCACATCCGTCAAAATCAGTATATTTTATGAGAGGATGGAATGATATACAAGTTATGGAATAAACTAACCAGAACAACGAAAATAATTTAAATTACAACAAACAGTAAAAGTAGATAATCATATTATTTAACTGGTAATAGTTGAAGTAAGGTGGGTAAGTAAGTATTTTGGAAGTATTCAAAAAACAAGTAGGTAGTAATTGGTAGATTTTAGCCACAAAAAATTTAAAAATAAAAAACTTTTCAACAAAAAATTAAACCGGCGAAAAAATCAACTGAAAAGCAAAAAATAAAACAAACCTCAGTCTAAATGATAATTGAGCTCCTAAGCTAATGTGAGTAACTGATTTTGAGTCGGCGCCAAACAAACTAGCAATTGAATTAGGTGAAGCGTAAAATGATGTCAGCGAGATGCACGGCTGCGTTTTGATGACTTCTTTCATAGATAATGATCTTCGATAATTGTTTGTTTGACGCCGACTCAAAATCAGTTACTCACATTAGTTTGGGAGCTCAATTATCATTTAGACTAAGAAGGTTTATTTTATTATTTGCTTTTCAGTTGAGTTTTTCGTCGGTTTAATTTTTTGTTAAAAAGTTTTTTTAACAAATAACCACAATAATAATAAATGAAAATATTCAACTTTGCGTAACTATGGCTGTAAATGATGATATTCATATAACATAACCTTCTACAAGTTCCAATAAAATATTCCTGAAGTTGATCTATGTGAAAGAAGTTCTGAAAATCTGTCTGATGGTTGTTCCCTTGGAGAATTGAGCCCTTCATCCAGAGAAGACCTAGTTCAAAATTATCCTGTTAAGAACTCCCATGAAAATATTGAAAATTAAAATGATAGCATAAATTCAAAGTCAACTGAATGGGCCTTGAAACACAACATAACACATACAGCAATAATACTTGATGGTGAGTATTTTGATCTATTTTTGTAAATCCCATAAGAGCTATAACATGATATATATATATATATATATATATATATATATATATATATATATATATATATATGTATTAGTAATTTTTTTCATTGTCAATTCAATTCCACCTGCAAAAATATCTCTGTTGAAGGATCTTCTGAAGCTATTGGCAATAAAAAACAGATTGAGGAGGCTTTGCAGAAGTTTTTCAGGAGGACCAAGGAGAGAACAAACAGAGAAAAAATGCAACACCCTAATATGTGTACAATTTATATATAGGATGAGTTTGTTTGTTGTTATTTATCATATTTTAACACAATATAAAATATTGATTTCTGCATTGAACTCGTTTTGTGTTGAGAATATTTGGATTTGATTTTTCCCATATTCTTCTGGAAATTTTTCTAATTAAATAAATGAGAGAAAAAACTTTTTAACAGAAAATTAAACCGACAAAATACGGAACTGTAAAGTAAAAAATGAAATAAATATTCTTAGTCTCAGTAACTAAGCTCCTAAACTAATGTAGGTACCTTATTTGGAATCGACGCCAAACTAACAAGCAAATGAATTAGGTAAGGCGTAAAATGATGGCATCGAGTTGCGCGGTGACATTCTGATAATTTTTTTGAAGTTATTTAATGATCTTCGTTGATTGTTCGTCTGGCGCCGACTCAAAATTAGTTACTTACATTAGTTTAGGAGCTTAGTTACTGAGACTAAGAATGTTTATTTTATTTTTTACTTTTCAGTTCCGTATTTCGTCGGTTTAATTTTTTGTTAAGAAGTTTTTATTTTTCAATTTTTTGTGGCTGAAATCTACAAATCACTACCTACTTGTTTTTTTTATTACTTCCAAAATACTTACTTGCCCACCTTACTTTAACTATTACCAGTTAGATAATATGATAATCTACTTTTACTATTTGTTGTAATATAAATAATTTTTGTTGTTCTGGTTAGTTCATTCCATTACTTTGTATATCATTCCATCCTCTCATAGAATATAATGATTTTGACGGATGTGGAACAAAAATAATGTCAGTAGCGATCTGTCATTGTCAACTACGTATGTGTGTGCCAATGATCACAAGTGAAAAATCAATTATCCCCTATTTTTCAACCCGTGAGGGTAGATAATTCCATTCGAAATCCAAATATAAGGTATACCCTATCTATTGAAAAAAATCATCCGAATCGAAGAACCCAGTACAAAGTTATGCCTGATAGAATCGTTTAACGGACCAGAATTCAGAGGGTGAGTGATTAATATCCTTCATTTTTCTACCCTAAGGGGTGGATTTCATCTTTTGAATTCAGATGGGACCACCTTCGAAGTACACCCTATCCACTGTAGAAAGAATTATCGGAATCGGGCGTCTCAGTAAAAAGTTATGCGTGATCATACATAAAAAAAATAAAAAAATAAAATTCACGCGTCGACTAGAGAACCTCCTCCTTTTTGGTTTCGGCGGTTAAAAAGGACATCCGAGGACATCCAGGGAATGTACCGCATATATCCCAGGGATATCCCTGGAATTTCATACTTTCATTATAGAATATCCCTAGGGTGTCACTTTGATGTCCATTGTCGGGACTTGGTACATCCCTGGGACGTACCAAAAGGTCATCCCTTGGATGTCTTTTTAGGTGGAAAGTAGATATCCCTGAGACGTCCCTAGTATGTACCATGTCCCGACAAAGGATATCTCAGGGACGTCCTAGTAGCAAATGGAGGACGTCCCTGCGATGTACAAGGGAAGCACTTGTGTTGTTAGGGGTAGTTGTCAGACATAGTCGAATATAATAGAAAGAGACAGAGAGAGAGAGGAAGTCTCATGGAGGGGGCATAACGCTTTCTTCTTACGTGACGATTTCTACCAGACAACACCTACCGCAAGCCCCGTAGAGGAACTTCGTTCCAGAAAAAATGTTCCTACCATATTCTTTATACGGGAGATAATATCTATTTAACTTTGCGTTCTCCTTCATTATTCGACATTATCATGTACGATTTTGATCAAATCCTATATTTTGAGTTGAAGATAAACATATTCAAGTGACTTTGGAAATACTCTACAATTCTGATGTTTGAGTTTCCACAGGTGCTGCTTAATTTGAAAATATTGAAAAGGGAAACATTCTCAATTGAATATTGATAGAAATATTTTTCTGTGAATTGAAAAATCCACGATTAAAATGAAGTCATTTTTTGTGAACTACATCTGATAGATATTCTGAAAAGGCCCCAACTCAAAAGAAAAAATCTGAAATTGAAAATTTGCATTTTCATTCAGATAGTTATTTGATTTTCTATTCCAGTCTCAATTAAGAACTCATCTGATTTTATGAACATCCTGTTTATATTTCCAACAAATCAATTAAAAATATTGTTCTCTAGAAATGAGCATGGAGGTGAGAGATGAAAGTCAGAAATTATGATACCGTCCTTGCGGTCTGCAAGTCACTGCCTCCAATCATCATGCAGGTCATCGATATGACACGGGAAAGGCGTGCTATTGACTATTGAAAAATTAGATTTCTTCTCATACCGTATATAGGCGCCTCCATACAATGCCGTGACAGCTTGTTATTAAACAGAGGAAATGAGAGCTCTATGCACGGAGCACGAAGATACTTCAAAGAGGAATTGGAAAGGACGTTTCATGAAATCTATCAATGTCCTGTGTTAGAGGAGGTGCTCTCGACTGCATGTCCGGTACGTGTCAGGAAAAACACGGATGTTTTGGAAAGGCTATGGAATCAGTTCTCACGTGTGAGAATTTGAGGTTAACCAGGAAGCAAGTGCTCCAAGTCATATGAGTGATAATACGGTATTATACAGGGTGTTTCATGATTTAATGCTGATCCCAAAGGGCGATAATCCTTGGATGATTAGGAAAAATTCTTCATATGAAAACAACCGCTTTATTTCTGAGATACAGGATGTTGAAATTTAACAAAAAATCAGTTCTTTCCCAATATCTTTGAAACCCTCTGGTTTTTTTTTCAGTTATGGTACATGCAAAGTAGCAAGAACTACATTTCTTTAATGGTAAGGATTTTTAATTTTCATCAGTGGCGTCTCTGTTAACATGCCCTGCCATATTTTTGATCAAAATAATAATATGCCACTATTCTTTTTCTCCAAATAAATATTATTTCTGTAATTGTCCTCTATTTCCTCATAAAAATGGTTACCTGCCTTTTTTAAGTCCGGCGAACGGTTTTTGAGTTAAAAAATAAAATGCATTAATTTGCTTGTCCCTATGCGAAATCAGTTGTTGAAGAGTAGTAGGATTATCTTGAGGGATAGAGACATCCAGTATGCTAAGAACACATTTCGTTGTTTTTAACATGAAAACAATTTTGACACTTCTTCAGCTAGATACGTGATATTATTTTATGAAAACATGTTTATTAAAAAAAAACATGGTAAATTTTACGAATACCGAATTAGCAGACATGCATCACTTGTATGGGCTTGCTGACGGAAACGCATATGAAGCCAGGTCACTCGACTGTATCAAGAGCGCTTCCCAAATAAAATGGTTCCTGATGCTCGAACGATTTCAAGCACCTACAGAAGGTTAGTGAAACAGGAAGTTTTGAGCCAACTCATCACTTGAAAGGAACACATCGGACTGCAAGAACTCCCGCGAATGAGGTAGGTGTTTTAAATTCAGTTGACAAAAATCCTGAGATGAGTTGCCAATAATTTGAATATCGCCCATATTCTAGTAGGACTCTTCATGATTATTTATTATATATATCCCTATCACATTCAACGGGTTCAGGCTCTACTTCCTCGAGACTTTCCAATACGAGTGAATTTCTGCCAATGGTTTCTCCAAAAAGTTACTGAAAATATTTTATCTGACAGGGAAATTTTATTCTTGGACGAAGCTAGTTTTACTAAAAACAGGATTAGAAATTTTCATAATAATCATTTTTGGGTCGAGGAAAATCCGCATTCAATCGTGAAATCTCATCACCAGGAGCAGTTCTCATTAAATGTCTGGGCTGGAATATTAGAGATTACCTAATTGGATTTTTTTACCACGCAGATTAAATGGCATATTATCGCAGAGTTCTTGAAGATAATTTGCCAATTCTGTCGCGAAATCGCATGTGGTTCATGCACGATGGTGCACCTGCTCATTTTAGTGCTCTGGCACGCGAATATTTAAACCAATGCGTACTCATCACAAAAACTAAATAATAGTTACCATAAAATTTTTGAAACTATTGCCTAGATCCTTTGGTAACCAAAATTGTCAAATTAAGACTAAGAGAATAAGTCGAATAGGGACAAGCAAACACATGTATTTTATTTTCTGAATGGAAAACCGTCAGCCGGACAAAAAAAAAGACAAGAGACAATTTCCATGAGAAGATAGAGGACAATTACAGAAATAATATTAAGTTGGGAAAAAGAAATTGGCGTATCATTATTATTTATTTTTATTTATTTATTGTACACAAAATGATACAGTGATACAGAATAAGAAAAAAAAATATACCAAGTATGATACAAAGATAAATTAGGTTAATAACATAATAATAAAGAATAATGAAACAAACAAGTATGAATGAAAACAAACAATATATAAGGGACAGGGTATAGATTGTGTACAGAAAGCACCTAAGTGACTTAATACTTGTGTTATGCTACAGAGTAATGTTAATTGATCTAAAATAACAGTTGTGTACAGAAAGTAAAAAATGAAATAGTGGTTTTATATCATGTTAGTGTAACTATTGATGTTCTAGTATTTTGATAAATTTGAAGTAATTTGCGAAGATGAATTTTTTTGATTCTCTCGAGAAGATTTTATGATTTTTAATATGTTTTACCTCTAGGGGTAGGATATTACAAGTTTTGGGTAACGTATAAGTTAAGAAACGGTGACAAACATTTTTGTTGAATTTGGGAGTGGGTAGCAATTCGTTTGTAGTGCTTCTAGTGGTATAAGCTGTTGGAACAGAATTCTGAAGTATTTTCTTTTTGAATGTATACATACACTGTGTACGGATATTACTAATGTCTTCTGTATATATAAGGTTTGTATGGAAAGATCTTTTTTTCTTCAAAATTATTTTTAGAATATAGTTTTGTATTGTGTTCAGTTTTTGTAAACAATTCATATACATTGCCCCCCACACCAGAATACCATAACGGAAAAGTGATTCAGCTAGAGATTTGTAAATTAGTATCAGTAGATTTTTCGCTAAAAACTGTCGTAGCTGGTAAAATTTGTATATTAGCTTCCCCACCTTTTTTGTTAGATAGTCAATATGATTGTTCCACCTTAGAGTTTCGTCAATTATGATAAAAAATATGACAGAGCATATTAACACTAATGAAAATTAAGAAATTCTTTATTATGAGAAAAAAATATTTTTATGCGTACTTTGCATGTACCAAAATTGAAAAAAAGCCAAAGCGGTTTCAGAGATCCTGGGAAAAAACTGATTTTTTTGTTAAATTTCAATATCCTGTATTCCAGAAATACAGCGGTTGCGGACCTATGTTCATAAGAAGAATTTTTCTTAGAATCATCCAAGGATTATCGCCCTCCAGGATCAGCATTCAATTATGAAACACCCTGTATAACAAGTTATGGAACAATAAAATTTACACAAGAGCAAAAATTTCATAGTTTGAACGAAAAACGGAGACTACAGTGGGAGAATTGGCGTGTTGTGTATAAAACTTTATCTAAATTCCAGAAAACACTTCGAAATGTTTGAGTACTACAAAAATTATAATGAAGCTATTACAGTTCGAATACGAAACTTACATCGGATTCAACACGAGCAAAACCCAATATTTTCATTGGTTGTCGAGTTGTTAGCAATTTTAACCGATTGATCGACTTGTTTCAAACTGGTATGAAATTTATCGTGTTTTAATTGTAGTACAAATTGTATCAATTGGTTGATTGATGGGTTTGCCATAGTATGAGTCTAGGTACCTTTACTGTCAAAATGTCAAATGAATACTCAAGAACTTCTGAACCTGAACAGAACGAAGGCACGTATAATGATAGGTCTGTTGACTGGACACTGCGGCCTACCTACGAAAACACCTAAACACCATGGGAGAACGCAGGGAAACCGTGGAGTGTAGGCTATGTGATGAAGAGGAGGAAACAGCCTCTCATATTATCTTCGACTGTGACGCCCTAAGTAGTAGGCGACACAGAACCTTTGGACAGATCAGCCCGGAAACAAGCATGAATCCAAAGAACCTTATCAACAGGGTACTAAACCTAATTAAAGGCACAAACCTGTTTGAATGAGGAACCACTGACGACAGAGTGATACAATAGACCCCAGCTGGTCGCAGTGTCAAGGGAAGCTAAGTGCCAACCCTGTCTCTGACTTGTCAGCTTTTAACCAACCAACCAATACTCTAACTTTATATATTTATTTCAGGTGCTAGAATACAAAATTTGTGTTCTCAATATCGGTGGTTAATAAATATATGGTTGGAAGTCGTCCGTAGTATTAAGATATGAAAACAATTGTTATAATTAGATTTGTTTCGAAGTTTCTCATATAAATAAACCATAAATGAATAAAATTGTCTGGAACAACAATTTAATACAATAACTCAACAGATTCATAATGAAATTGCGTTTTCCGAATTTGATCAGCCAACAATTTTAAGATAATTGATGTTTAGAAGATAATTAAATTAGAATTACATTGAAATTATTATATCAGTGATCTCTGAATGAAACTTGTATAATTCCGACAGAAATGAATGAAAGAAGCTTGGCGCCCAAAGTTTTCAGTTTGAAAACAGAAGCGACAAGCTTCTGAATGTATAACTCACAAAATAACCTACGACACACGTCCAAAGCAATTATATTCAACTTGAGTGCCTTTAAATAAAAGCTTGTCTTTAAAAATTTTTTTCATTTATTCCGTCATCTCATCCGCCATCTTGAATTTATGGAGTTTGATAGAAAATTCATAATCTCCGACTCCGAAAGCCCCCACATACCAATTTTGAATCGAATCGGACCATAATCACAAAACTCTTTCGTCATCTTGGAGCCGCCATTTTGAATTCATGAATTTTGACAAAAAATTCATAATCTTCGACCTCGAAAACCCCTACATACCAATTTTGAATCGAATCGGACCATAATTACAAATTTCGTCTGCCATTTTGGAGCCGTCATTCTGTTTTTTTCTCTAACAAAGATTTCATAATGCATCGTTACCAAAATTATGAACACCTGCCAAATTTCATCAGGATCAGATGTTGGCAAGTTCTCCAAAAATGGATTAAAAAACCGGAAAGAATGACAGAACGAAGGAATCACAGAACGAAGGATGACAGAACGAAGGAATGACAGAACGAAGGAATGACAGAACTGAGGAATGACAGAACGAAGGAATGACAGAACGAAGGAATGACAGAACGGAGGAATGACAGAGCAAAGGAATGACAGAATGAATGACATACAAGTTGAATAAAAGCTTGTAAAAAACAAAGGATTGACGATCAAATCGTCCAATAATATATTTGCCATATATCTGGATACTGGAAAAATCTGTGATTTTGTTGATTGGCCCTTTCAAGAAATATATATGATTATGAGAGTTCAACTCTCAATCTAAATGATAACCGCTTCAGTTTTTTGTTCAATTGTAGCAACCCTATTTGTATGTTAGATTAGTGGCTTCGGAGATAGAAGAGAGAAAACATGCCCTTATCGTATATTATCATCTATAATATAACCAGTGCCGATAAAATTGCCGATTATTCTTTGACTTCACTTGACGAGATATCATAAAATATGGAAATACCTGCCTGAAATTTTATGATAATGAGTAATTGTGAAGGAGAAGAATATTCAGGACAATTTTTTCGACACGAGTTGTATTTTGTACGAGAATTTCAAAATTTTTGATTTTTTTCCATACTAGTAATTGGAACTAGAATTGCTCATTTCAACTCATTTAGATACATAGGAAATAATAATCCATAAGAAATTTGAACATTGAATGAACAGTTCTGAAATACTATTTCCGAATTTGTTTGCTCATTTGTAGCAGTTCCCCATCTATTGGATTCCATTTCTTGTTGAAATCACTGACTAATATTTCGAAAGCCAAACGATATTCAAACGTCAGTTATGCATCAGAATTTCAGTTACCATGGATATCGAGCTCGTGGTATTATCGTATATTAATCCGCTGCAGGAGAGAATGATCAACAAAGCTTCAACTTCATTGGATATTTTTTATCATTAGGAGCAATTTCAATGGGTTTTTGACAGTTGCGTGAAATTCTCAGCAATATCTCTAGGAATAATCCTTGCCAGACCGATTAGGAAATCAAGAACTCACTCTATTCATTCAAGACGAACCTCTGATTTTCTTGATTCCCTTTATGATTTCAGCTTCAGTACTTTTGGTGGTGAAGAAAATCATCAGAAGTATTTTTTTTAAACCATAAATCGACTGGATAAAAGAGATATCCTACTACCAAACACCCTGTCTCGAAAATTTGCAAAATTGTTCACACATTCAACTAAAATGAAACTCATCAGAATTCCATCTCTCCTCTTTGAAAATATGGAGACAAATATAGTCTTATATCTGATATGAGAAGGAGAACATTAGTTCAAATAGGCAAGCCTAATATAAACATAATTAATGAACTTTATCTATATGTATTACATAAAAAAACAAAACAATAAAAAAATTAATTTGAGAATAAATTCATAGTCTTTGACCTCGAAAACCTCTACATACCAATATAGAATCGGACCATTATTACAAAACTCGTTCGTCATTTTAGAGCCGCCATCTCAATTTTTTTTATTTTGAACGGAAATTCATAATCTTCGACCCCGAAAACCCACACTCACTAATTTTGAGTCGAATTGGACCATAAACACAAATTTTTTCCGCCATCTTAGAGCCGCCATCTTAAGTTTGTGAATTTTGAGAGAAAATTCATAATCTCCGACCCCGAAAACCCCCACACTCTCGTCCGCCATCTTAGGACCGCGATTTTGTTTTTTTTTTCTTAAAAATTCCATAATACATCGTCACGGGAACTATGAACACCTGCCAAATTTCACGTTAATCAGGCAACTGGAAGTGGATCAAATTTGATTTGCAAGATTTGATGACAAACAAATAAAACTAAATAAAAGCTTGTAATAATGAAAATAAATTATAGTTTAAAAAAACAAAAAAACTCGCTTTCATAGAAAACCAAATTGAAAAAATAGAAAATAAGAAAAAAATGTATTTTATTTAGAAAAAAGCGTGGGGTGCATGGTATCAATTACCTGTGATCTGGGACATTTCTTACTTTACTGCCCTAGGTGTGTAATGTACTATATAATTATTGATACCATGCACCCCACGCTTTTTTTCAAACAAAATAATTTTTTTTCTTATTTTCTATATTTTCAGTTTGGTTTTCTATTTTTAACTTTTTAGTTTTTATTGCTATATAAGCGTGTTTTTTCGTTTGGTTTTCTATGAAAGCTTGTTTTTCAGTTTTTTTAACTATTATGTATTATTAACTTTTTAGTCCTTATAGCTATATAAGCGTGTTTTTTCAGATTTTTTAAACTATAATTTCATTTTCAACATTTTAGTCCATATTAGTAGGAGATTTAAGCCGGTTCTGGGTCTCCCCCCACCACTATGACGTCACGTGTGACCTTGAATAGTTGCAGGTGTGCAGTGTGTGTGTGTTTGACCTTGAGATTTGACTTTGAGATTTGTCATTGAGTTTTGATATTGGGTTTGGTCGACTTTGAGATTCGACTTCAGTTTTGACCTTGAATATGACCTTGAGATTCATAACATTAAGTTTTGACTTTGAGATTTGACCTTGAGTTTTGATGTTGGATTTGTTTCGGCAACCTCAAGATTTGATCTCGATGTTTGTTTGACCTTGACTAATGTTGTGGTGTAGGCATACATATTCTGTGTAGTCATGACCTTCATGAATCCTTGCACTCTCCAAGCGAGGAGGGCGTTTGTCCTGTGAGAGAGCTAAGAATGAACTGCGATTATTGATGAGTGCGCTGAATGTCAAGAGAATCCCCTCAAATCCATACAGATTGCGCATCGCATCGGACTTGTTGTATGGTGGGGGTATTTCACTGAAATATTCCAGGAGAAGAGTATTTCGAATCAGTGTCTCCTCCAGTGATCTTTGAAAACAAGTCGGTGAAATGTATTCGTGTGATTGTGGTAAAGATTTCACTCCGAAGTGATAATCTACGTCGACATCAACGGAAACTTGCCAGGGAGGTCCTTCAGTGAAACGAGTTAAATTGAACAATGGCGATGACTCACCACCTGCACCACTCTATACATGTAATTGTTGTAATGTGACATTTCCATATTGTCAAGTCAAC